>PVKV010006008.1:12333-109402 GCA_004027835.1 Alouatta palliata | reverse complement strand
CTCTCACTGGGCGTCCAGTTTGTTGATGATGAAGTTATTTCTTTCTGTTTCTTAGTTTTGCTTCTAACAGTCTGGCCCCTCTGCTGTAGGACTGCTGAGGTCCACTCCCGGCCCTGCTTGCCTGGGGATCACCTGCAGTGGCTGTAGGACAGTAAGGGTTGCTGCCAGTTTCTTCTTCTGCTATCTTTGTCCCAGAAGATTACCCGCCAGATGTCAGTCTGAGCTCTCTTTTACGAGGTGAGTCGTTGGATATACGGGGGTCAGGGAGCTGCTTGAGGCGACAGAGTGTCGTTCACAGGAGCTCAAGTGCTGAGCTGTGAGCTCTGCTGTTCATTCAGAGTTGTTGGGCAGGTAGGTCTAAGTCTGCTGCAGCAGAACTCATAAACCCCCTTTTTTCCCCAGGTGCTCTGTCCCGGGGAGTTAGGGCCTCATTTATGAGTTTCCCTTGTGCTGCTGCCTTTTTCTCAGGGCTGCCTTGCCCAGCGATGAGGCAGCCTACTCACTGCCTGCAGAGGCTTTGCTGAGCTGGTGTGGGCTCCGCCCAGCTGCCGTGTGAACTTCCCTGCAGTCCAGTTTATACCAGTGTCCCTGACTTTCTAATAATCACAGTTCTGACTGGCATGAGATGGTATCTCATTGTGGTTTTGATTTGCATTTCTCTAATGACCAGTGATGTTGAGTTTTTCTCATATGTTTGTTGGCTGTGTAAATGTCTTCTTTTGAGAAGTGTCTGTTCATATCCTTTGCCCACTTTTTGATAGAGTTTTTTGTTCTTTTCTTGTAAATATGTTTAAGTGCCTTGTAAATTCTGGATATTAGACCTTTGTCAGATGAGTAGATTGCAAAAATTTTCTCCCATTCTATAGGTTGCCTGTTCATTGTCATGACGGTTTCTTTTGCTGTGCCAAAGTTCTTTAGTTTAATTAGACCCCATTTGTCAATTTTGGCTTTTGTTGCCATTGCTTTTGGTGTTTTTGTCATGAAGTCTTTGCCCATGCCTATGTCTTGAATGGTATTGCTTAGGTTTTCTATCGTTTTGGGTTTTACATTTAAGTCTTTAATCCATCTTTAGTTAATTTTTGTATAAGGTGTAAGGAAGGCGTTCAGTTTCAGTTTTCTGCATATGGCTAGCCAGTTTTCCCAGCACCATTTACTGAATAGGAGAGCCTTTCCCCATTGCTTGTTTTTGTAAGGTTTGTTATTTCTGAGGTCCCTGTTCTGTTCTATTGGTCTATATGTCTGTTTTGGTTACTGTAGCCTTGTAGTATTGTAGTATAGCTTTTTGTTTGTTTGTTTGTTTGTTTGTTTAAGACGGAGTCCTGCTCTGTTGCCCAGGCTGAAGTGCAATGGTGTGATCTCAGCTCACTGCAACCTCCGCCTCCCAGGTTCAAGCAATTCTCCTGCCTCTGCCTCCTGAGTAGCTGGGACTACAGGCGTGTGCCACCATCCCTGGCTAATCTTTGTATTTTTAGTAGAGATGGGGTTTCACTATGTTGGCCATGCTGGTCTCGAACTCCTAACCTCAGGTGATCCACCTGCCTTGGCCTCCCAAAGTGCTGGGATTACAGATGAGAGCTACTGTGTCCAGCCAACCTTGTAGTATAGTTTGAAGTCAGGTAGCATGATGTGTCCAGCTTTCATCTTTTTGCTTAGGATTGTCTTGTGAATCCTAGGTTATTATTATTATTATTTGAGACGGAGTCTCACTCTGTCGCCCAGGATGGAGTGCAATAGCGCAACCTTGGCTCACTATAACCTCCACCTCTCAGGTTCAAGCAATTCTCCTGCCTCAGCCTCCCGAGTAGCTGCAAGTATAGGCATGCGCCACCACATCCAGCTAATTTCTGTATTTTTAGTAGAGGTGGGGTTTCACCATGTTAGCCAGGCTAGTCTCAAACTCCTGACCTCAGGTGATCCACCCGCCTTGGCCTTCCAAAGTGCTAGGATTACAGGCTTGAAGCACCACACCCAGAGACGCCTTGGTTCTTAATGATATTGTTGAACAGCTGATCCAATGTTAACATCTGTGTCCCTCTAGATTTCTTGTTATGTGAGAAATAAAATAAACCTCTATTTGTTTAAGCTACTATTAGTCAGATTTTCTGTTGCTTGCAGCCCAAACCATCCTGAACTAATACTATAATTTTAAATTTTATTAGATTCTTCCAGATTACATTGCAAACAACAAAATATGATAATAGTGATTCATATTCTTAGCAGCAATGGATGGATGCAGGAAAATGGACATTCATCTGGATTTTTTTTTTTTTTTTTGAGACAGAGCCTCTACTCTGTTGCCCAAGCTGGAGTGCAGTGGCATGAATACAGTCCATTGCAGTCTCGACCTCCTGGACTCAAATGATCCTTCCACCTCAGCCTCCCAAGCACCACCACACCCAGATAATTTTTAATTTTTTTTGTAGAGATGGGGGGCGGGTCTCAGTATGTTGCCTAGGCTGGTCTTGAACTCCTGTGCCTGGCCTCATCATTAATTTTTTATATGGTATAAGGTAGGAATCTAGTTTTGCTTACTTCTTGCTGGATAATCAATTTTTAAAGCACCATTTATTAAATAAACCGGTCTTTTTGCATATAATTGAAACTGAGATTTATTTGTATTTTCTGTAGTTATTGCTTTTAATTTCTCTATCTTCCTCACCATCTTCCCCCACCCCCACCCAGGTTTTAATGTTTTAGGGGGAGGGATGTGGCAAGAGACTAAGAGCAGATTTCACTTACCAACTCTTTGTTTTTGTGTTTCAAAAGCCCAAGTCCTTAGGGGAAGAGGATTAGGGTGTAGTCAAATTGTCTTGGCTACAAAATATAAAGGGAGAAGGATTTTATCCAGCCTAAAGAGAGACCCGAGTCCCTTCTACCCCCAGGCCTGAGGATAATATAATGCTATCAGGGAGATCCTTGGGTTCCACGTAGAGAGGACCTGTATCCTGCTTCCTGGCACCATCCGTGGGCAGACAGCAAAACATGAGAGAACAGGGGCTATACTAGCCAACTTGAACACAATTTCCAAGCCACCAGGACGGACCCAGTGTGACAAGGGCCTGCCAGACTGTCAAGGAACACTATGGGAAGAAGCAGTGGACCTCTGACTGCTAACCTGTGTGGCCTCATAGCCAATTTTTGTTTTCATTGCCCAGGCTGGTCTTGAACTTCTGAGCTCAAGCAATCCTCCTGCCTCAGCCTCTCAAAGTGATGACATGATAGTCTTGAGCCACTGTGCCTGGCTATGATTAAGGATTTAACAGACCACTGTTTCCAGGTCTTAGGACTGTGGCTTGAACCTGAGATGGAGGAACATCAAGAAGAGTATAGGTTATTTTCCAACCCCAAGGAATGGGGGAGATTGCAGTCCAAAGTTAAATGGAATCACAGACAATAAAGATGCAACGAAAAATGTTTAAGAGCATGAACTCTGAACTAAACCAACTGGGTTCAGATTCTAGCTCTGAAACTTACTTGCTGTGTTACCATGAGGAAGTTATTCAACTTCTTTGTATCTTGGTTTACTACTTTGAAAACTGGTGTTAATAATGGCTCTTACCTCATAGGATTCGATGGGTTTGTATAAAGTGCAGAGTAAATGCTATTACATTATTAGCTGCCATTATTATTGTTGTTTTTTTGTTTTTTGTTTTGAGACAGAGTCTTGCTCTATTGCCAGGCTGGAGTGCAGTGGCGCGATCCGGGCTCACTGCAGCTTCCGTTTTCTGGTTTCAAGCAATTCTCCTGCCTCAGCCCCCCGAGTAGCTGGGACTACAGGCACGCACCGCCATGCCCGGCTAATTTTTTGTACTTTTAGTAGAGACGGGGTTTCACCATGTTGGCCAGGATGGTCTCGATCTCTTGACCTTGTGATCTGCCCGCCTCGGCCTCCCAAAGTGCTGGGATTACAGGCGTGAGCCACCGCGCCCGGCCCATTGTTGTTATTATTACTATTATTCACCTTAGTGGGTAGACTACAATTCATACGTGCTACATGAGAGACTTATGACAAGACTGTTTTGAAAGACTATTACAGAATACTGGAACAGATTCAGAGAGTCAGTGGAAGGAATGGAGGGAGGAAGAGAGGAAGGAAAGGTAGGTCAGCAAATGAAGCCTGGTTAGTTAACCCAGGAGACTGAATTTTCTGATTCTCAAAAGAATAGACTATGTCAGACTGTACATTTCTTTTTCTTTTCTTTTCTTTTTTTTTTTAAGACAGGGTTTCACCATGTTGGTCAGGCTGGTCTTGAACTCCCGACCTCAGGTGATCCGCCCGCCTTGGCCTCCAAAATGCTTGGATTACAGGCGTGAGCCACCACGCCTGGCTAGATTGTACATTTCTTAAAGAACTGATCTTATTCTGTAGAGGGAGGATCTGTTACAGCAACTCCTACTCAGACTCTGTAGTCTGGCCACATGGGAATTTTGCAGAGGAGTTAAGATCCTGGACACTTTGCAAGTTTTAAAGAAGTGATGTGGGCTTAGTCCTGTGTATGCATTCTGAGAGTCAGTTGTCAAGGCAAAGGCATTTACCTTAAGAGTGCCCCCTGAGGCCGGGTGCAGTGGCTCATGTCTATAATCCAGCACTTTGGGAAGCTGAGGCGGGCAGATCACAAGGTCAGAAGTTCAACACCAGCCTAGCCAACATAGTGAAATCCCATCTTTACTAAAAATACAAAAAATTAGCTGGGCGTGGTGGTGGGCGCCTGTAATCCCAGATACTCGGGAGGCTGAGGCAGTAGAATTGCTTGAACCCAGGAGGTGAGGTTGCAGTGAGCAGAGATCACACCACTGCACTCCAGTCTGGGTGACAAAAGCGAGACTCCGTCTCAAAAAAAAAAAAAAAAAAAAACATTGCCCCCTGATGGTCGGGCGTGGTGGCTCACACCTGCAATCCCAGCACTTTGTGAGGCCGAGGGGGGCGGATCACAGGTCATGAGTTTGAGACCAGCCTGACCAACATGGTGGAACCCTATCTCTACTAAAAATACAAAAGTTAGCCGGGCGTGGTGGCGCTCGCCTGTAATCTTAGCTACTCAGGAGGCTGAGGCAAGAGAATCGCTTGAACCCGGGAGGCAGAGGTTGCAGTGAGCCGGGATTGCACCACTGTACCCCAGCCTGGGCAACAGAGCGAGACTCTGTCTCCAAAAAAAAACTGTCCCTTGATATATCCTTGGGCACATGTGGAAAGACTGTGTTTAGGAAGAAGAGAGTAGACCTATAGCAAGGCTGGAGAAATTGCATTATCCAGCCAGAAATGTCGAGTGTTTCTAAGTCAGTCGCTAAGCCAAATATAGCTGTTGACTTCTGAGTACCCCCTTACTCAAGGGATACTCAACTTGTGCTGGGAGGAAAGAGAATCTTCTGGGAGGGCTTTAATAACCCTTAGATGATCCTGGTGAGAAACTCCCCTAGTGCCAAGACTTGCCTAGAGAAAAGATCACTCAAACATCCAAGACCTGGGAGTTACTGCCTTGAACAGAGGCCCCTGTATGAGAAGTACACTTTCCCTTGCTGGGATGCTAAGATTTAATAGAGGGAGAATGTGGCTCAATATTATTTAAAGAATATAGATGGATTTTTTTCTTTCCTGTATTTTTCTTTTTCTCTGTCTGCCCCTGCCCCCAAAATGACACAGCTTTGTGGTGTATCTCAGGGGAGGGAAGTGGCAAGGCAGGAAAACAAATACTCTGGCACTGTTTCTGGTTTCTGTGTTCCCAAAACATAAGTCCTTAAGGAAGGGGTATTAGGGTGCAGTGGCAGAGATCAAGTATCCAGAAAACTAGAAGAAAGAAAGAGTTGCACAAACCTAAAAAATGATTCTTCTTTTCCTCACTCCCTTCTTGGGAGGAAGAGACAATCAGAGCAGAGAGATCTCTGTGGGAGCTCAAGCAGCATTGATTAGGCTCAGCTTCCCAGGAGCAACACCTGGTTACTGGGAAGACTCAAGAGAGGAAGGGCTGCGTGGAATGTCTAGGTAGATGGCCCAGTACCTATCAGGACTTCGGGAAAAATTCTGTGCCCCAAGTGTGGCAGAGACATTGGAGAGGACCACAGCACTGGAAAGGACCCATGTGAACAGAGAGCTCAGCACAAATTGCCAGGATCTAAAGAACTAGAGGCAGATACCCTACTCCACTCCCACTTATGTCTGGGCACTACCTAAGATCCTCAAACTGTGGTATCAACTGGGTTAAGGGAATTGAACATCAGGAATGATGGACATTGTTGGCCACCACCCACCGCCCCAATAACCTGGTTAAAAAGAGGGCACAGGGTCAGAAATTAAGTTCCAGAAACAGTCACAACTCTACCCATGGTTGCAGTAGTCAGCTAACTACAAACTTTAAGGTTCATTTCAGCTCCATCTTGTTGACTGAAGGAGTTACCATCCTGTGTGGTAGGAAAGAGACCACCACATAGTAGGGCCATGAAATTAGCCCCGTACCCCCACTCCTGTGGGATTCTGGATTTTAAAAATGATTCCGGTGGAATCTTTTGTAATTTATTTATTGGCACCAGAGCCTCTAGAAAAAATGAATTAGATTATTGAAAGGATGCTTTCCTGGAACAATATAAAACCAAATTACAAAGAGTTAATATAAATCAAAATTTTTGTTTGATGAGTAGGAACATCACAAATGTCACTTGAGAGACGGTGGAAACCAGCGGGTAGGAAGGGAATGTTCCCTGTCACACCTTGGTGACTATTTAGAATTGCTCACTCACTCCCCTTTCTGCCTACAGTGGCATTTGTGCTAAGTTACAGACCAGATTGTTCCAAACAGAAGAGCACATATGTCCATAAAAGGTCTAAATTGAGAAGGACCTGTACTTGGAGAGCTGACTTGTTTGATTTTTTTATGACTAAAGGTCATAACAGTCACGTATTCAATCGTTTTTTTTAAACAAGTTTTCAACTGTCAAAGAGGTACTGCTCAAAATAATTAACATCTAAACAGATTGAAGGGCTAACACTTCCAGTATTGTTCTTTTTTTTTCCTTCCTTTTCTTTCTTTTCCTTCTTTCTTTTTTTTTTTTTTAAAGACGAGGTTTCACCATGTTGGTCAGGCTGGTCTTAAACTCCCGACCTCAGGTGATCCGCCCGCCTTGGCCTCCAAAGTGCTTGGATTACAGGCGTGAGCCACCACGCCCGGCCTCCGGTATTGTTCTTTGTTCATTACATACATCATCAGGCTCAGAGACAAGGAAAGAGGAGCAGGTCACAACTGAGCTAGATGCCTTGCTTTTCATAAAGGTGGATGTGTGTGGCAGTGGTGGGAATAGAGTGACATTGAGAAATAGAAACGGAGGCCACAAGTTTCTAGTTGCCATCTCATCGGAGACAGGACCTACAAAGACTTGGGATAAATTGGTAACCTCTGAAACTTTGAAATTGCCCCTTAGTGGTTGTTCAGCTACTCTTCCTCTGTTTTTCCCACACTAGTCAACCAATAAACAGGGAAAAGACTATCTTTAGGAACAGTGAGGAAAGATGTGTGGGAGACCCCTTTTCATTCCTCAATTAATTGAGAATCCAGAGACCCTTAAGGTAGAATGGTAAAGCTATTTGGAGAAACCACTCCGTGCTCTTTTAAATCCGCCAGGAAGGAAGATCTCCACCCATCTAGTGGCTGGACTTCATAGCCCTATTGTTTTCTCAGCTTCTCCCTCCATTGTCAAAAAGGAAAGATGGGAGTTTGAATGTATTAAGGGCATGATCCGGTTGCCTTACATGTTCTGGCAATATTGAAATTAATAAGCAAGGGACAGAGACAAGAGACAGGGCTACAAGGCCTCCCACCATTATATTCCCCCTGTCCCTTACAAAGTCAAACTACTATACTTTATTTGGACTTTGGAAAGCTGAGTTAAATTTATTGACTGTGCTGTTCAAAAGAGCTGAAAAAGACTGAAATTTCTGAGGCCTACAGCAGGAAAAGAAAAATAGGTAGTGGAGAGGGGATAACTCAGTGATAGGGACGAGGCCGGACGGCTGAAAACATTAGTCTGATATTTCCCAGACAGCCTCCTAGCCTCACTGAAGTCATCCTGCTAAGGCTTGAAGGGCATCAGAAAAGAATGCCCCGCCCTTTAGCTGACCCACCAGATGACTCTTGGGAGACTGAAAAATGCCTCGGCTCTGGAATGAGCACACCTGGGTTCAAGTTCTAACTCCACAAACAGTATGAACTTGAGCAATTCATGTCCATTTTCACTCCTGAGCCTCAGTTTCCTCCTCTGTCGGGCCGGCCGGGATTATTCATGGGAGAATGATAGAAACACTTCTATACTGCACAGGAAGCAGCTTGAAGCCGCTGCGCCGAGGCTAACATGTACTGAAAGCTCGAAGGAGGCAGCATTCACTACTAGCTAGAGGATCTGGGAGTTTTTCAAGGAGGTGGCCGGTGGGAAACAGAGCCAGTCTCAGTGGGAGGCAGCCTTTCCGCATGCGCGCGGTCTAGAAGCCTGGCAGCGGCGAAGGGGCGGAACCAGGTTTCTGAAGAGGTTGCTATGGCACCGAGGGGCCGGGGAGGTTCACCGAACTCTTAAAACCATTGATCCCTCCCCCACCTGCCACTGTCAGGGCCGAGGGCCATTGTTCGCGGCAAAATGGCGTCGGTAATCCCCCTCCCGGTCAGAGGCCTAAGTAAAACTGAGGGTGGGAGTGGGACCAGAGGTGGGAAGGAAAACTACAATTCCCAGGGTACATCGCGCCCGCCTGCGAGGCGCCGGGCACGTGCCCAGGCCTAGCGGTTACATGCCGTCAAAAATCCGCTTCATAGCTTCCCTTTCCCATCCCTGCTTTGGTTGTTTCCCCAGCTCCCGGACTCTCGCACTGCGGTCCTGGGGGGTGGGGGGGACATGCCGTGGCCATTGACCCCGCAACGTAACTGGGAGGCCAGTATTTGTAAATCTGTGCCTCGACTTGTAATCCCAAAGCCGGCAGGTATGGGTATCGCGAGAAAACCCGGGAGTTGGAAAAAGGGAGTTAGGGGTGGCAGGCGAAAAGGTGCCGGCGGGTACCACCTCCTGACAGCCGTGCTACCGCATTCAGAGGGTCGCGAAGAACCGAGGGTGGGCGGTGGGGGGCTAGGAAGTAGTGTGTGCTTGGACTTTTCTTCTTCTCTGAGGGGAGAGGGTAGAGCAGCTGAGAGATCGAGAGTGCTTCGGGACACACAGGAGGTGTCGCGCGTGCTCCCTCTAAAGAGGTTTTTCTCTTTGGAAGGGGGAGAAGCCTTTCTCTTCGACGCGCATCCCTCTCTCCCGCGGCGCCGAGGGGGGCGGGAGGCGTGCGCGCGCTCTCGTTGGCTGGCCACTCGGCACCTCGCTGCGATAGGGGCCGTTCCGAGTTGGGGCTGCCCCGTTGGCTTTCTCCGCCCCTCCCCCTCCCCTGTTCTCCCCTCCCTTCCCTGTCCCCCTCCGCCCCTCTCTCCTACCCGTCCGAATTCCGTGGCTGGAGTACGCGTGCGCTTGCTCAGCTCCGGGCAGAGCGCGAGCTTGGGCTCGTACCCCACTCCCCTCTCCCCGCCCGCTCTTTACCTACGGGCAGTAGCTGGCCCGGTGGGCTCGCGGGGAGACGCTCGCGCGCGCAAGCGCACACTACACGGAGCGGAGCTCGACACACCGAGGAGTAAGAATCATCGGAGGAGGCGGTCGGAGAGGAGGACGTGTGTGTGTATGTATCTGTTCTACGGTGTGGCTCGTCTTGGGGTGAGAGGAGGCTTGAGAGAGGGCAAGGGAGAAGCGAAAAGAGTCAGAGTCTCCCTCTGCAAAGAGCCTTTAATGTGGTGAGGGTCCCGGACCAGCCGGGGCGCTAACAGAGAGGGAGGAGGCCGGGGGGCGTGTCTGGGATCCGGCTGAGAGATGAATGGGCCAGGGATGAATGGAGGGAGGCAGTGGCGGCCAAGAGTCTGTTCGGAGTAAGCTCCCTAGTGGGGGGCGGCTTGACCGAGGCAGGGTTAGTGCCTTCTCCAGTCGGTACCGGACGAGGCCGGGCTCGCGGATGAGGGGCTGTCGGAGCCGCTGAATAGGCGGAGAGGAAAATGAAGAGGGGGAAAGTAGGGAAGGGCAGATTTGAGGTTGAGGTGCGTTTTTTGTTTTGTTTACTTTTTTATTTTTTTATTTTTGTTGTTTTGTTGTTGTTGTTGAGGGGTGACAACTTTCGGAGCTGATGGAAGACCAGGGAAAGGGGAAGGTGAGAAGGATACCGGAGGGGGACCAGGAGACGATTGACAAAGGACTGAGCGATCACTTAGTGAGATTGAAGCTACTGAAAGGGAAGATCGCTTCGGCTGTGGGAAGTTCAGTTAGGTTTCAGTGGGTTGTATTGGTAGAATTAGGGTGAAGGAAAGTAGATTTAATTCAGAGGTTCAGCTGATGTGTGAGGGACTGGATGGGGTGAGGAATATTGCCGGCTCGTTGTGTTCAAGGAGATTCTGAGGTGTTATTTGGGAAGGGGTGGTGTGTTTTGTGTGACTGACAGGTTGGGGATGGGGAGGAGATGGTATGATAGGTGAAGATGAAAGTGGTGAGGTGGCTTCACTGTACTGAAAGAGGTTTTGTTTGGCTAGTTAAGAGTGGTGAAACATTTATATAGTGGGATATGGGTGGAAATCCTGTACGTGTGTATCTCCGAATCTTGGCAGTTGAGAGACTTTGTTAAAATGAGACTGAACCCTCAAAACAGATGCGAGTAGTATGGCTGTTTTTTCTTAAGAGTTACTGTTCATTGAGACAATTATATGAATAAACAGCCTTTGAGTTGTGAAAATCTTCTGTATAGTAGTGATTGTATTCAATTTTTGGAGACATTGATACCTGCTTTTCATATATAGTAATTTGTAATACCAAGAGAACTTTTGAAGAGGTCTTAGTATGTGACAGAGCAGCAGGTGTCTTTTACAGTCTCTATCCTTAGGATTGAAGAGTTTAAAAATTGTTTAAACTCAACAGCCCAAGGGAAAGATACCTTGCATTAAAGGATAGCAAAAATGCACTAAAGCTTAGCCTGTGTGGTGGAGCGTGTCTGTAATCCCAGCTATTGGGGAGACTGAGGCAGAAGAATCTCTTGAACCCAGGAGGCAGAGGTTGCAGCGAAGCCAAGATTGTGCCACACTGCACTCCAGCCTGGGCGACAGAGCAAAACTGTCTCAAAAAAAAAAAAAAAAAAAAAAAAGCACTAAAGCTGATTTTGAACTAAAATAATTGTATATCATTTTTTTGATCATTCTGAATTTATCTTTGAAAATTGGCACTGGCTCTTTGGTGTGGGTTTAAATTACAACAGATTATGTGAACAGTTTGTTCTCTGAATTCTTATCTTCTGGTAAGGATGTCTTCTCCTGGTGTCATTCTGTTCTGGGTCAAGATTAATGGGTATGGGTTTTAACATTTTGTGATTTTTTTTTTTTTTTTTTACAAATTTTACTGATATATATTCAGTTTTCTTGGAAATGTTGCAAACTTGAGAACATTCCCATGCTGTTTTTCTTTTATTCTGCTTTGATATTGGAAAGAGTGTAATCCTTGTTTAGGCTACCCACAGTTTGAATACAAAAGGTCATACTCTGTTCATAGTCTCTCGGATTGAGATGAATACTTAAAGTATTAAATAGTACAGTAGAAGTATAAAGGTATACTATAAGAGCCTGAAAATGTTGCGCTAACTCAGCCAAGCAAGGCGGTCTCCCAGTCTTGAACTAGATGTTTCTAGAGTGAAGGGCATTCACATTTTGGGTCTTGAAAGTGTAAGCATGGTATATTTGGAGAGTGCAATGAGATAAGGCTGGAATCTTAGGTTGAGGCTGGGGTAAATTAGGAACTCTTGATTGTTTAAGAAGGGGAATAACATAAACAGATTTATGGTGTTTCCCTTTCTGCCTTTGCTTCTGATGTCCCCCTCTACCTAGAGTGCTTTCTCTCCCCCTCCCCTTGAATTTGAACTCATTCTTTTAAAATTTAACTTCTGTCATCAGCTATTCCTGAAAGCCTTTCCTGGTTTCCCTTTCTTCCTTTACCCAGCATCTTTCACCAAGCTACGTTAGGTCCCCTCTTTGGAGTTCTATCATACCTTGCACATAATTTTATTTTTATTTTTATTTTTTAAGAGACGGGGGTCTCCCTATGTTGCCCAGGCTGGAGTGCAGTGGTTGTTCACAGGCGCGATCCCGCTACTGATCAGCACGGGAGTTTTGACCTGCTCCGTTTCCTACCTGGGCCAGTTCACCCCTCCTTAGGCAACCTGGTGGTCCCCCGCTCCCGGGAGCTCACCATATTGATGCCGAACTTAGTGCGGACACCCGATCGGCATAGCACACTACAGCCCAGAACTCCTGGGCTCAAGCGATCCTCCCACCTCAGCCCGAGTAGCTGAAACTACAGGTACACGCCACCACGCCCTTCTTGTACATAATTTTATTACTGTACTTTGGTTGAGAGGCAGGCAGGAAAGGTATATTTTCCTTCTATCTGAAAGAGAAATGAAGCCCAGAAAAACAAGACTTGCCCTAGTAAGTGGTGGACCCTGGAGTTCTGACTTCTAGACCATTGTTGATCCTCATATCACAAGTTTACAGTTGCTTATATAATTACAGTTTTAGGAGTTAGATTTCTGTAGTGTTTACTTTCTTCCATAGAGTTTCTGGTTTTACTGTATTGTTCACTGCTGAGCCAGTAAATGATAAAGCCAGTGGCTGCAAAAAACCAGAGTAGACAGAAGTAAAGAAAATAATGGTTATATCGCTATCAAATTTCTTTCTTTCTTTTTTTTTTTTTTTTTGAGACGGAGTCTCACTATGTTGCCCAGGCTGGAGTGCAGCAGCGTGATGTCGGTTCACTGCAACCTCCACCTCCCAGCTTCAAGCGATTCTCCTGCCTCAGCCTCCCTAGTAGCTGGGATTATAGGCACTCACCACCATGCCTGGTTTATTTTTGTATTTTAGTAGAAACAGGGTTTCCCCGTGTTGACCAGGCTGATCTCAGACTCTCGACCTGAAGCGGTCTGCCCACCTCAGCCTCTCAACATACTAGGATTATAGGCATGAGTCACCATGCCTGGCCCGCTATCAGATTTCTAGTCAGATAATTGAAATAAAAATAATTAACGGAGGACTTAATTTTTTTTTAAATAACATTTATTAGTATATTTAACTGATTTCTTAAAAAGTAATTACATTATTATTTTTAAGTTCCACGGTACTTGTGCGTGATGTGCAGGTTTGTTACATAGATAAACGTGTGCCACGGTAGTTTGCTACACCTATCAACCCATCACCCAGGTATTAAGACCAGCATGAGTTAGCTCTTTTCCCTAATGCTCCCCACACCCCCCCCCCCACTCTAGCACCCTCTCCCGATAGGCCACAGTTAAGTGTTGTTCGTGGAGGGCTTAAATTTTTGTGTATGTTTTTGTGGGGAAGGAATTGTGTATAAGGAAAAAAACCCTCCTTTCTCAGTCTCTTAATATAAGTAGACCAGCTCTATTTACAGATATACTTGATTTTGTCTCTTGGCCAAACGCCAGACTTCTTTCAAACGAGTGGGTCTTTTCCATCTTTGTTTGAGATCGTAACATTCATGATGCCGTTAGGATATATTTGATGACTAAAAGACATCTATAAGGCATTCATTCAGAAATTTTAAAGCTTCAAAAGTAGAATTGATACCATTTTAAATTGTTTTGATAGAGCTTATTATGAGATTTGGTTTGGGAAATGTTGAGATTGACTCACTGCAGAAATGAGCTTTTCATGCCCTTTTGGGGATATATTTTTCTCATGAACTTTTTTGCTTAATAGAAATGAAGTACATTGTTTCTGTGTTTTAGCATGGCAGCTTTAAAAAATTGTGATAAAATTCATGTAATATAAATTTACCGTTTTAACCATTTTATTTATTTTGAAATGGGGTCTTGCTCTGTCGCCCAGCCTGTAGTGTAATGGCACATTCTTGGCTCACTGCAACCTCTGCCTCTCGTGTTGAAGTGATTCTCCTGCCTCAGCCTCCCGAGTAGCTGGGATTACAGGCAAGCACCGCCACGCCTGGCTAACTTTTGTATTTTTAGTAGAGACGGGGTTTCTCCATGTCGGTCAGACTGGTATCCAACTCCTGACCTCAGGTGATCCGCCTGCCTTGGCTTCCCAAAGTGCTGGGATTACAGGTGTGAGCCACCGTGCCTGGCCCCATTTTAACCATTTTAAAGTGTACAGTACCATTAGGTAACTTCACGATGTTGTGCAGCTAACACCCCTCAAATGGAAATTCAGTACCCAGTAAGCAGTCAATCTCCATTCTCCTTTCCTCCAAGTACCAGGTGACCATTTGCCTATTCTGGGTATTTCACATAAACGGAATCGTATAATATATGACCTTTTGTGTCTGGCTTTCACTCAGCATGTTTTTGAGATTCATCTGTGTTGTGACATGTAGCATTACTTTATTCCCTTTTATTCCCTTTATGGCTGAGTATTATTCCATTGTATGGATTATTACTATATTTGGTTTATCCATTTATTAGTTCATGGATATTTGGGATGTTCCTACCTTTTGGCTTTTGTGAATAGCGCTGCTATGAATATTTGTATGCAAGTTTTGGTTTGAATACCTGTTTTCATTTATTTTGGGTATACCTACAAGCGCAACTGCTAGGTCATATGTAATCCTATGTTACATTTTGTTTGGAGACAGGGCTCTGTTACCCAGGCTGGAAGGCAGTGGCACAATCATAGCTTAGTGCAGTTTCAACCACCCAGGCTGAGGTGATCCTCCCACCTCAGCCTCCTGAGTAGCTGGGATTATAGGTGTGTGCCACACACCCCACGTCAGGCTAATTTTTTACTTTTGGTAGAGACAAGGTCTCTCTATGTTGCCCAGGCTGGTCTTGAACTCCTGGGCTCAAGTGATCCTCCTGCTTTAGCCACTGTGCCCAGCCCTATGTTAAACTTGTTGAGAAACCACCAAACTGTTTTCCATAGCATTTGTACCAATTTTCATTGCCATGAGCCATGTATGAGGGTTCCATTTCTCCACATTCTCACCAATACTTGTTGCTTTCTGTTTTCTTTTTACTTTTTGTTTTTTCAAAAATTATTTTTATTATTTTTATTTTTTAATAGCCATCACAATAGGTATGAACTGGTATCTCATTGTAGTTTTGATTTGTATTTCCCTAATAATGTTGGGCATCTTCTCATGAGCTTATTGACTGTATTTCTTCTTTGGAGAGATGGTCTATTTAAGTTCTTTCCCCATTAAAAATTTTGGTTGTCTTTTTATCGTTGAGTAGTAAGTGTTTTTAAAAATATATATAGTTTAGATACTAGACCCTAATCAGATATGTGATTTGCAAAGTTTCTTTCATTCCATGAGTTGTCTTTCTGCTTTATTTTATTGTTTTTTGTTTGTTTTGTTTTTTTGAGATGCAGTTTCACTCTGTTACCCAGGCTGGAGTGCAGTGATGAGATCTCAGCTCACTGCAGCCTCCACCTCCTGGGTTCAAGCGATTCTTGTGCCTCAGCCTCCCAAGTTGCTGGGACTACAGGCGTGTGCCACCACACCTAGCCAGTTTTTGTATTTTTAGTAGAGGTGGGGTTTTGCCATGTTGGCCAGGCTGGTCTTAAACTCCTGACCTCAGGTGATCCACCCGCATCAGCCTCCCAAAGTGCTGGGATTACAGGTGTGAGCCACCACACCCGGCCAGTATTTTATCATAAAAATAGAGATGAGGTCTTGCCGTGTTGCCCAAGCAGGTCTCAAACTCCTGAGCTCAAGTGGTCCTCCTGCCTCAGCCTCCCAAAGTGTTGAGATTACAGGCATGAACCATGGCGCCTGGCCTTCTTAATTGATTCTCTTGTACAGATTGTTAATGGGCAACTCTGCTTTAAAGGATTAAAGTAATATAGCATTAGATTAAAACCTCTTTTAACCCAACTTCCTGCCCTCCCATAGGTAACCATTTGTTAAGAGTTGGTTCCATGGTTGCAAAAATAAGGATGAGAGGAAAAAAAGAGTTGGTTGTGGAATATGGTCCTTTTTTCTCTGTATTTACATGCACATGTTTGTGCTTATACAAATAACAAATATGTGATATATATTTTATGACTTTTCTCCCAAAGATTGTGATTTAGGGCTCTTTTCATATCAGTATTTATTTATTTATTTGAGACTGAGTCTCACTTTGTTGCCCAGGCTGGAGTGCAGTGGCGCGATCTCTGCTCACTGCAACCTCTGCCTCCTGGGTTCAAGTGATTCTCCTGTCTCAGCCTCCCGAGTAGCAGGGACTATAGGCACCCTCCACCAGGCTGGCTAATTTTTGTATTTTTAGTAGAGACAGGGTATCACCATGTTGGTCAGGGTGGTCTCGAACTTCTGACCTCAGGTAATCCACCCGCCTCAGCCTCCCAAAATACTGGGATTATAGGCGTGAGCCACACACCTGGCCTCATATCAGTACTTATGTGTTCACTTCATTCTTTTTAATCGATACATAGTATTTCTTCCTATATGTTTCTCTAGCTTTGACTACTGGGATCAGTTTAGAGTGTATCTTTCCAGTCTTTTTTATATGCATTCACCCATATGTGAGTACCTTTAGAAATACATAGTTTTGTGGTGGTTTTTTTTTTTTTTTAATGACCTGGTGTCTGGGTAGGTGTTTTTTGTTTTTTTAACACAAATAGTATGTAGATGTATATACATGTTGTATTACAACTTACTTTCCTCACCTTATGGTATATCTGTGTAGGAGATTGTCATGTATCAGTGTATATCCATCTTGCATTTTTTTAAACAGATGCCTGTTATTTCACAGTATGGATGTACCATGTTTATTTCACCATTCTCCTTTAGATATATATTTACTTTCTTTTCAGGTTGATTTTATTTGTTTTTTGCTATTTAAAACAATGTTTCAGTTTTTTTCTTTTTTTTTTTTTGTTTTCTCCTTTTTTTTTTTTTTAATCCTTAGTCTATGAAGAAAATGTTTCAGTTTTAAAAAGCCCTGTACCTACCTATTTGTTCACATGCAGGAATATTTCTCAAGCGATACTAAGACTTAGAATTGCTGGGTGACAGTTATGAACTACATACTTGGAATTTGCCCTGTGAAAAGGCTATTCCAGTTTAGTTTCCAACAGTGCATGGAATACCAAATTTCTCTTATAATTCTCAAATTTAATATTAATGGGCATTTATTTTTTGCTCATCTAATAGATGAAAAATGATGTTGAATCATTTGAGTTTGCACGCCTCTGTTTACTAATGAGTTTGCACCCCTCTGTTTACTAATGAGTTTGAGCAATTCCCTTACCATACATGTATTGGTCATTTGTACTACTTTTTTTTTTTTTAACAGAGTCTCACTCCGTCACCCAGGCTGGAGTGCAATGGCACAATCTTGCCTCACTGCAACCTCCACCTCCCAGGTTTAAGCGGTTCTCCTGCCTCAGCCTCCCGAGCAGCTGGGATTACAGGCACGTGCCACCACACCCAGCTAATTTTGTATTTTTAGTAGAGACAGAGTTTCACCATATTGACCAGGCTGGTCTTAAACTCCTGACCTCAGGTGATCCACCTGCCTTGGCCTCCCAAAGTGCCGGGATTATAGGCATGAGCCACCACACTTGGCTAACTTCTTACTGATATTTTTTTGTTCTTTATGTATTCTAGGTATTCATGCTTTGCCTATACATGTTGCTAAAGTTTTCTTCCAGTGTGTTGCATGTCGTTTAACCTTGCTTGTGGTCAAATGGCCAAATGTATTAGCTTTTTTAATTAATTGGTCTTTGCATTTTTTTTTAAAGGAAACCTTTCTTCAGGTTAGAAAGACATTTTCAGGTTATATTCTGCCATATTTTCTTTTAAGAGTTATATAGTTGGCCAGGAGTGGTGGCTCACGCCTGTAATCCAAGCACTTTGGAGGCCAAGGCAGGTGGATCACCTGAGGTCAGGAGTTCAAGACCAGCCTGACCAACATGGTGAAACCTCGTCTTTTTTTTTTTTTTTTTTAAAGAGTTATATAGTTTTGTTTTTTATGTTTAGCTTTTCAATTCACATGGAGTTTATTTTTGTGACTGGTTTTAGGTAGGGCTTTAGCATGCCACTCCTCAAAATTGATAACCAGTTATCACAACACAACTTATTATACTATCTGTTCTTCGCAAAATTTGAAACGCCATCTTTACCATAGACTGCATTCCCATACGTACATGTGGTTCTTTCTGTACTAGTTCTATTTCATTAGTCCACTTGCCTATTTGACGTTTAATTTTTTATTTTATTTATTTTTTTATTTACAAAAAAATTTTTTTTTTTGGTTGCGTGACTCGGATTAATTTTTTATTTTTTAAAGATGGTATTTTGTTCTGTTACCCAGGCTGAAGTGCAGTGGCACGGTCATAGTTGACTGCAGCCTTGAACTCCTGGGGCTCACCAGATCCTCCTGCCTTCGTGTCCCGTGCCACCATGTCAGCTAAGCTAAATTGTCTGTTTTTGCGCTAAAAACACATTAAGTTACTATAACTGTATGTTACTATCTGGTAAGGCAAGTTCTTGTTGTTCTTCATCAAGATTTTTTTGATTTTCCTTATACTCTTTTGAGAATCAGCTTGTCAGTTCCAGACAAAAACATCTCTTTGGGATTTTGATTGAAATTGCATTCATTTCGGAATAATGGTGTGGGCAAGGGGAATTGTAAAGATTTACTATGTAAATTGTAAAGTTACTATGATTATAAAAAGAGTTTGATGTGTACTGTGTTACTTTTTGTGTAGATGGGTAAGGAGAGAACATATTTGTTATTTGCCTGAAGAGATTCTGGATACAGAAGAATCTGTTGAGTGGTAACCTGTTGGTGGGGTGAATGGAATTGAAGGGAGACAGAGTTGGGAATAAGTCTGGCCTTTATAAACCTCTTTTTTTTATTTTTGAGCCATATGATTGTATTATGTATACATATGTGTGTGTGTGTGTGTGTGTGTGTGTGTATGTGTATATATAATACATACATTGTATTTTATAGATGCATATATGTATCCTCTTTTTTGAGACAGGGTCTCACTCGGTCACCCAGGCTGGAGTGTAGTGGTGCAATCACTGCTCACTGTAGCCTCAACCTCCCAGACTCAAGCAATCCTCCCACCTCAGCCTCCCAAGTAAGTGGAATTACAGGCACACACTACATGCCTAGCTAATTTTTTTGAGACAGAGTCTCGCTCTGTTGCCCAGAGCGAGTTGCCCACTGCTCTGGAGTGCAGTGGCATGATCTTGGCTCGCTATAACCTCCGCCTCCAGGGTTCAAGCAGTTCTTCTGCCTCAGGCATGTGCTACCACGCCTGGCTAATTTTTGTATTTTTAGTAGAGATGGGGTTTCACCATGTTGGTCAGGCTGGTCTTGAACTCCTGACCTCAAGTGATCCACCCACTCGGCCTCCCAGAGAGCTAGGATTATATGCGTGAATGTGAACCACTGCGCCCGGCTACAGTTGTCTTCATATATATTCCTAGGGCTTAGATAAGTGTATTTACCTTTTTATGAAGGAAAAATGGCTACATGTAGGTAACGATACATAACTGTGAACTTAGTAAGAGACTCCAGGTTTGAGGCCTGATTTTTTTAAACTTTTTCACTGGGCCATTGCTGAATGTAGAAGAGTAGTATCCTGGTCACTGGATCATATCCCTTTAGCAGTGTCAACTCATTACTGGAAAACTTCATTTTCTGGAAAACTTTAAAAAATATATGGTTTTCTGCCTTCCTAAATAGGGTCTCCTGAAAATCATTTAATGTTTTCTGGAGTATTGTTGAATAGTATTTTAATATAGTGCTGTTTCTAGGGGTTATTGAGATGTAGACAATAAAAGCTTGCATTTATTGATTATTATATTGTGCCTGGCACTGTGCTAAGTATTTTATATGTGTATTTTCATATCGGTCCTGTGAGATTTCACAAATGAAATTAAGAATGATTGAGGTTAAATAATTTGCCTGAAATCTCTTCCAAGGGATGAAAGGCAGAACCAATGTTTGATTCCAGATTTCTCCCACTCCAGAGCTTGTGTTCTTTATTTTTTGAGACAGAGTCTCACTCTGTGATCTAGGCTGGAGTTCAGTGGTGTGATCACAGCTCACTGCAGCCTCCACCTCCCTGGGCTCAGGTGATCATCCCCACCTCAGCGTCTCAAGTAGCGGGGACTACAGGCAGACAATACCACACCTGGCTATTTTGTTATTTTGTTTTGTTTTGTTTTTTGAGACAGAATCTCACTCTGTCGCACAGGCTGGAGTGCAGTGGCACTCCCGGCCGAGCATGTTTTCTTAAACTATTTTATGGTCAAGATCCACTATGGCCCCACATATACTATAGTCAAGAAACTACTGAGGCCTGGCATGGTGGCTCATGCCTCTAATCCCAGCACTTTGGTGGGCTGATGCGGGCAGATTGCTTGAGCCCAGGAGTTTGAGACCAGCCTGTGTAACATGGCAAAACCCTATCTCTACAAAAAAAAAAGTACAAAAAGTTAGCTAGATGTGCTGTCTCATGCCTGTAGTCCCAGCTACTCGGGAGGCTGAGGTGGGCGGATCACTTGAGCCCAGGGAGATCAAGGCTTCAGCACTCCAGCCTGGGTAACAGAGTGAGACCCTGTTTCAAAAAAAAAGGAAAAAAAAGGAAGCTATTGAATCCATGATGGCCCCAGATACATTGCACTAAGTTAAGTTCTTGGCCTGGTTTTTCTTTTTCGGTGTTTACCTTTAGGTCACCAGCTATTACATCTTATTGTTGTCAGACCTTTACTTTCCTCCTGGGATTCTTGACCCAGGAGGCCAAGCTGAAGATGAGAGTAGACACAATGAGGGGTGGAAGGGTAGTGTAGTTTTTAAAAGGCATACGTGATAATGTGAGGGTTTTGTTAACTTGTGTAGCAGCAAAAGAAAAAAAAAAATGGGATGGTTTTGATTTTCACGAAAATGTTTTACTTTAAGATTCTTTCTTTTCTTTTTTTTTTGAGAGAGTTTCACTCTTGTCACCCAGGCTGGAGTGTACTGGCACAATCTCGGCTCACTGCAACCTGTGCCTCCCGGGTTCAAGTGATTCTACTGCGTCAGTCTCCCGAGTAGCTGGGATTACAGGTGCCTGCCACCACGCCCGGCTAATTTTTATATTTTTAGTAGAGACGGGGTTTCACCATGTTGGCCAAGCTGGTCTGGAACTCCTGACCACAGGTCATCCGCTCGCCTTGGCTTTCTTGGCTTCCCAGAGTTCTAGGGTTACAGGTGTGTACCACTGTGCCTGGCCATATTAAATTTTTTTATTTTGGCCGGGCGCGGTGGCTCACGCCTGTAATCCAAGCACTTTGGAGGCCAAGGCGGGCGGATCACCTGAGGTCGGGAGTTCAAGACCAGCTTGACCAACATGGTGAAACCCTGTCTTGGAAAAAAATAAAATAAAAATAAATAAAAATAAAAAATAAAAAAAAAATTTTTATTTTTTATTTTACAGGCAGAATCTCACTCTGTCGCCCAGGCTGGAGTGCAGTGTTGCAATCATGGCTGACTGTAGCCTCCTGGGATCAAGTGATCCTCCCACCTCAGCCTCTTGAGTAGGTGGGACTATTTGCATGCACCACCATACCCAGCTTATTTTTTTAATTTTAGTCTTTGCAGAGACAGAGTCTCCCTGTGTTGCTCAGGCTGGTCTCGAACTCTTGGGCTTAAGCCATCCTCCTGCCTTGTCCTTCCCGAGGGCCAGGAGTACAGGTGTTAGCCACCAACCCCAGCCAGGACATCATATTTTATTGCGATACAATTTATGTAACATAGAATTTACAAATATAATATAAAAGTCAGTGATTTTCAGTAAATTTATAGAGTTGTAAAATCTTGATTACAACTCAATTTTAGTTCATTACCATCACCTAAAATATTGCTTGTGCTTATTTGCAGTCGATCCTGTTCCTGTGCCCCAGCCCCAACCACTAATCTCTTTTCTGTTTCTGTAGCTTCGTATTTTCTGGACATTTTTTACATAAATGAAATCATATAGTATGCAGTCTTTTCCTCTGACTTCTTTCATTTAACATAATGTCTTCCTGGTTCATCCTTGTTGTAGCATGTATCAATACTCCATTTCTTTTTATTATTATTTTTTTTGAAGATGGGACCTCACTATGTTGCCCAGACTGGCAGGCAGTGGCTATTCATGGGCGTGATCATAGCGCACTGCAGCCTTGAACTTCTGTGCCCAAGTGATCCTCCTACCTCAGCCTCCAGGCTTCTGGGTAGCTGAGACTATAGGTGTGCACTATCACACCTGACACCATTCCTTTTTATTGCCCACTAATACTCTTTTTTTTAAATTTTTTTGATACAGAGTTTCACTCTTTTGCCCAGGCTGGAGTGAAGTGGCGCCATCTTGGCTCGCTGCAACCTCTGCCTAGTGGGTTCAAGCGATTCTCCTGCCTCAGCTTCCTAAGTAGCTGGGTAGCATTACCATGCCTGGCTAATTTTTGTAATTTTGGTAGAGACGGGGTTTTACCATGTTGGCCAGGCTGGTCTCGAACTCCTGACCTCAAATGATCCACCCCTTAGCTTCCCAAAGTGCTAGGATTACAGGCGTGAGCCACTGTGCCCAGCCTGCCCAGTAATATTCTATTACACTTAATACATTTTGCTTATCCGTTTATCAGTTGATAGACATTTGGATTGTTTCCACCTTTTGGCTGTTGTGAATAGTGCTGCTATGAACACATGTACAAGTTTTTCTGTGGACGTATGTTTTCATTTCTCTTAGGTAGATGATATCATATGGTAACTCTGTTTAACTTACTGAGGAGCTGCCAGACTGTTCCAAAGCAGCTGTACCATTTTACATTCCCATCAGCAATGTATGAAGGTTCTGTTTTTTTCATATGCTTGCCAACACTTGTTACTGTCTTTTTTATTGTAGGGTATGAAGTGGTATTTCATTGTGGTTTTGATTTGCATTTCCACAATGAATAATGATGTGGAACATCTTTTTATGTGTTTATTGGTCTTTTGGATTTCTTCTTTATAGAAATGTCTGTTTAGCTCTTTTGCCCTTTTTTTCTTTTTTTTTTAATAGTTTAATATCTCTTTTCTATAAAAAAATTTTTTTTTATATGGAACGCTTCACGAATTTGCGTGTCATCCTTACGCAGGGGCCATGCTAATCTTCCCTGTATCATTCCAATTTTAGTATATGTGCTGCGGAGGTGAGCACTTTTGCCCATTTTAAGATTGGATTATTTGTCTTGTCATTATTGGGTTCTTTTTTTGTGTGTGTGTGTGTGGTGGGGGGAACACAGGGTCTCACTCTGTTGCCCAGGCTGGAGTGCAGTGGCATGATCTCAGCTCACTGCAGTCTTCACGTCCCAGGCTCATGTGATTCTCTTGTCTCAGCCTTCTGAGTAGCTGGGATTACGGGTGTGAGCCACTGCACCTGGCCATTATTGAGTTCTTAATATATTTTCAGTACCATCCCCTATCACATATATGATTTGCACATACTTTCTCCTGCCCTATAGGTTGTCTTTTCACCACTTTCTTGAGGGTATCCTTTGAAGCACAAAAGTTTAAATTTTGATGAGGGGCAGCTTCTTTGTTTGTTTATTTGTTTTTTGAGACAGTCTCACTCTGTCACCCAGGCTGGAGTGCAGTGGCGTGATCTCTGCTCACTGCAACCTCTGCTTCCCAGATTCAAGTGATTCTGGTACCTCAGCCTCCTGAGTAGCTGGGATTATGGGCGTATGCCACCACACCCGGCTAATTTTTGTATTTTTAGTGGAGATGGGGTTTCACCATGTTGGCCAGGCTGGTCCCAAACTCCTGACCTCAAGTCATTCACCTGCCTTGGCCTCCCAAAGTGCTCAGATTACAGGCGTGAGCCACCATGCCTGGCTGAGATGCAGCTTCTTAATTTTCTCTTTTGTGCTTATGGTTTCAGTGTTGTGTCTGGGAAGTCATTGTCTAACCCAAGTTACTGAGATTCACTCCATTATTTTCTTCTAAAAGTTTTATAGTTTTAGTTTTTACATTTAGGGTTATGATCCAGTTTTTAATTTCTGTGTATGGTGTGAGGTCAGGGTCCAACTTCATTCTTTTGCATGTAGATTCCAGTTGTGCCAGCAAGTTTGGTTTAAATGACTGTTCTTTTCTCATTGAATGGTCTTGACTGCTTTATTGAAAATCAATTGACCATAAATGTTAGGGCTTCTAGACTGTCAATTCCATTGACCTGTATGTCTATCCTTAGTCTGCTGTTCGTTTCTAATTTATTCATTTTTGGTAGGAGAGCATGCTTTGTATGATTTCAATCTCTTTAAATTTATTGAGATTTGTTTTATTGCATAGCGTTTGATTTTTTTTTTCAGAGAATAATTCTACGTGTGCTTGAAAAGAATGTCTATTTTGCTATTGTTGGGTGAAATGTTCTATAGGTGTCACTTAGGTCAAGTTGGTTGATGGTATTGACCAAGTTTTTCATATACTTGTTGGTTTTCTGTCTAGTTACTCTCTCTGTTATTGAGAGTGGGGTATTGAAATCTTTTGCTATTATTGAATTATCTATTTCTCCAGTTTTGTCAGTTTTTATTAAATGTATTTTGGGACTCTGTTGTTAGATGTGTATATGTTACATTGTCTTGATGAATTAACTCTTTTATCTGTATAAAATGCCCCTCCTTGTCTCTAGTGACATATTTTTGTCTTAGGGTACTGGTTTTTAAAAAGACTGAGGGAATCCTTTTTTCATCCTTCTTATTTGCTTATTTTTTTCTTGAGACAGAGTCTTGCTCTGTGCCCAGGCTGGAGTACAGTGGCACCATCTCAGCTCACTGCAGCCTCTTCCTCCCAGGTTCAAGCTATTCTCATGCCTCAGCCTCCTGAGCCATTGGGATTACAGGCGCGCACCATCACCCCTGGCTAATTTTTGTATTTTTAGTAGAAACGGAGTTTCACCATGTTGGGCAGGCTGGTCTCCAACTCCTGACCTCAGGTGATCCTCCTACCTCAGCCTCCCAAAGTGCTGGGTTTACAAGCATGAGCCACCATGCTTCTCCCTTATTTGCTTCTTACCCTATACTTAGGGAAGCCAGCTGTTAGAATTATTATACCAGAGCACCAGTACTTGCCACTCCTCTATTATATTAGGGGTCTGAATAAGATTTTATTTTGTTTTAATTAATTAATTTTTTTGAGACAGAGCCTTACTCTGTCACCCATATTGGACTGTAGTGGCTCACTGCAGTCTCAACCTCCCAGGCTCAGGTGATCCTCCCACCTCAGCCTCCCCAGTAGCTAGGATGACAGATGAATGCCACCATGCCTGGCTAAGTATTTAAAAAAAAAATTTTTTTTTATTTTTTAAAGAACAGTCCTATTGCAATAAGATTTTTTTATGAGATAGATTCTTGTTCTGTTGCCCAGGCTGGAATGCAGTTATGTGATCTTGGCTCACTGCAACCTCTGCCTCCCAGCTTCAAGTGATTCTCGAGCCTCAGCCTCCCAAGTAGCTGGGATTACAGGCATGCGCAACCACACCTGGCTAATTTTTGTATTTTTCAGTAGGGACGGGGTTTCGCCATGTTGGCCAGGCTGGTCTCGAACTCCTGACCTTAGGTAATCCACCTGCCCCCACCTCCCAAAATGCTGGGATTATAAGTGTGAGCCACCATGCCCAGCCCAGCCTATTGTTTTTAAATGAAAAAAAAAAAAATTTTCCCCAACACCATGGACCTGAAGGCCAAGATTTTATTTTATTTTATTTTTATTTTATTTTATTTTATTTTATTTTATTTTATTTTATTTTATTTTATTTTTTGAGACAAGGTCTCTGTCATCTAGGCTAGAGTACAGTGGCTCAGTCACAGCTCATGGCAACCTTATCCTCCTGGGCTCAAGGGATCCTCCTGCCTCAGCCTCCTGGAGTTTGAACTACAGGCACATGGCACCATGCCCAGCTAATTTTGTAATTTTTTGTAGAGATGGGGTCTTGCCATGTTGCCCAGGCTGGTCTCAAACTCCTGGACTCAAGCGATCCTCCCTCCTTGGCCTCCCAAATTCCTGGCATTACAGGTGTGAGCTATTCACTGTGTCTGGCCAAATATTTTATTTTATTTTATTTATTTTTGAGACAGAGTCTCATTCTGTCACCCAGTGTGGAGTGCAATGGTGTGATCTTGGCTCACTACAACCTCTGCCTCCTGGGTTCAGGCAATTCTTGTGCCTTAGCCTCCTGAGTACCTAGGATTAATCCTGGGCGTAATCCACTGCACCCGGCCTCAAAGATTTTATTTAATTTAATTAATTAATTTATTTTTTTGAGACAGAGTCTTGCTGTGTTGCCAGGCGCCAAGCTGGAGTGCAGTGGCGCGATCTCTGCTCACTGCAACCTCGCCTCTGGGTTCAAGCAATTTTCCTGCCTCAGCTTCCCGAGTAGCTGGGACCACAGGCATGCGCCACCATGGCCAGCTAATTTTTGTATTTTTTAGTAGAGATGGGGTTTCACCATGGTCTCGATCTCTTGACCTCATGATCTGCCCACCTCGGCCTCTCAAAGTGCTGGGATTACAGGCATGAGCCACCATGCCTGGCCAAAGATTTTATTTTTCAAAATAGGTTCTGTAGTAAAAAAATTTTGAAGACTTTCCAACTTAATTTCTCTGATTTAACTATATTTGACTCCTTGCTTAGAAGTCCTTTTGTCTTACTTGTGGATTTTTGCTCTTCAGGTTTAAAATCTTACCTAAAATGGTTAACGTTTGGGGAACGTGGGTGAATACTGGATTCTTTTTATGCTCCTGCAGGTTTTTTTCCCAAAATCAAAAATTAATTAAAAATAAAGAGTTAAGGCCGGGTGCAGTGGCTCACGCATGTAATCCCAGCACTTTGGGAGGCCGAGGCGGGCGGAACACGAGGTCAAGAGATCCAAACCATCCTGGCCAACATGGTGAAACCCCCTCTCTACTAAAAAATACAAAAATCAGCAGGGCGTGGTGGCGCGTGCCTGTAGTCCCAGCTACTCGGAAGGCTGAGGCAGGAGAATTGCTTGAACCCAGGAGGCGGAGGTTGCAGTGAGCCGAGCTCACGCCACTGACTGGCGACAGAGCAAGACTCTGTCTCAAAATAAAATAAAATAAAGAGTTAAACTAGTTATCTTTTTTCACTTGCATGCAATACTAGTCTTATTAAGTGACTTTGGAAGTATATTGATTTGGCAATGTATCCTTATAGAGACCTTCATGAGTTCAATTCTCAGCTTTGGTATTAACATAGATCTGTCCTAGTAATGTCATCTGGTTGGCAAATTATTGTGAGTCACCGTAAGACTCTTGGTTTTCCCTCACAGCTGTATTCATTCAGACAGTAAATTTTCTTGCATTTAGTAGTTCCTTAGTGTGTCTTGAACATATCCCTCCTGCCACTATCTTCATTCAAACCTCATCATCTCTTTCATATTGTTACAGTAGCTTTTTAACGGGTCTCCTTGTTTTACATTGCATGACATAAAAGTGTCTATCTGCTTCTCTGTCCTCATCTGCCTGCTTCTGATATGCATGTAAACAACTGCTTATGATACCACTCATATACTTACTCCATATTGTTTAATGCCTTTCTTTTTTTTTTTTTTTTTTTTTGAGATAGAGTTTCGCTCTTGTTGCCCAGGCTGGAGTGCAGTGGTACCATCTTGGCTCACTGCAACCTCTGCCTCCCGGGTTCAAGTGATTCTGCTTCCACCTCCTGAGTAGCTGAGATTGCAGGTGCCCGCCACCACGCCCAGCTGATTTTTTGTACTTTTAGTAGAGACGGGGTTTCGCCATGTTGGCCAGGCTGGTCTCAAACTCCTGACCTCAGTTGATTCACCTACCTTGCCCTCCCAAAGTGATGGGATTACAGGCATGAGCCACTGCTCCTGGCCTGTTTAATGCCTTTGCTTGTAATCTTCCCTCTGCCTGGATCAGCTAATTATCTTTCTCTGAGACTCAACTCAGGCTTTTTTTTTTTTTTTTTTTTTTTCAGAAAAACTTACTGGAGGATCTGACTTCATTCTTTTGCATGTGGATATCCAGTTGTCCCAGCACCATTTGTTGGAAAGACTATTCTTTACCCCACTGAATTTCTTTCTTTCTTTCTTTCTTTTTTTGAGACAGTCTTGCTCTGTCGCCAGGCGCCAGGCTGGAGTGTAGTGGCGTGATCTCAGCTCACTGCAACCTCTGCCTCCCAGGTTCAAGCAATTCTGCCTCAGCCTCCCGAGTAGCTGGGACTACATGTGTGCGCCACCACACCCAGCTAATTTTTGTATTTTTTTTAGTAGAGACGGGGTTTCACCATGTTGGCCAGGATGGTCTCTATCTCTTCACCTTGTGATCTGGCCCCCTTGGCCTTCCAAAGTGCTGGGATTACAGGCATGAGCTACCACGCCCCGCCCCCCCATTGAATTTTCTTGGCAACCTTGTGGGGATTTTTTGGTGGTGGGGAGACTGAGTCTCACTCTGTCACCCAGGCTGGAGCGCAGCAGTGAGATCTCAGCTCACTGCAACCTCCACCTCCCAGGTTCAAGCGATTTACAACCTTCACTGCTTGGGTTCAAGTGATTCTCCTGCCTCAGCCTGTGGAGTAGCTGGAACTACAGGCGCCGGCCACCACACCTGGCTAATTTTTTTTTTGTATTTTAGTAGAGACAGGGTTTTATCATGTTGCCCAGGGTGGTCTTGAACTCCTGAGCTCAGGCAATCCATCCTCCTTGGCCTCCCAAAGTGCTAGGATTACAGGCATGAGCCACCGCATCCGGCCACTCTTGTTGAAAATCAATTAACCATAAATAATGTGGGTTTATTTCTGGATTCAATTATTATTCCATTTATCTATATATCTATTCTTATGCCAGGACCATACTGTCTCAATACTGTAGCTTTGTAGTAGGTTTTTAAATCAAGAAGTGTGAGTCCTCCAAATTTGTTCAAGTTTGTGTTAGCTTTGATTATTATGGGTCCCTTGAAATTCTATATGCATTTTAGGATTAGCTTGATGTTTTCTGCAAAGAAACCAGCTGAAATTTTGTTGAAGTGAGTTGAATGTGTTGAACAACTTGGAGTATTCGTCTCTCTTTTGTTTATTTTTATTTTATTTTATTTTTTTGAGATGGAGTCTCGCTCTGTCATCCAGGCTAGAGTTCAGTGGTGCCATCTCAGCTCACTGCAACCTCCGCCTCCCGGGTTCAAGCAATTCTCCTGCCTTAGCCTCTTGAGCAGCTGGGATTACAGGTGTGCACCACTATGCCCAGCTAATTTTTGTATTTTTAGTAGAGACGAGGTTTCACCATGTTGGTCAGGCTGGTCTCGAACTCCTGACCCAATGATCTGCCCGCCTTGGTCTCCCAAAGTGCTGGGATTACAGATGTGAGCCACTGCGCCTGGCCCGTTTGACATAATTCTCAACAAATTTTTTTGACAAATTGTGCTGTTCAAGGTGCCTAACATAGTAAGAAGTATACAGGCTTAACTTTGCAGTGCATGATTGTGGTCAGAAGGGAAGTATTTTCATATTGGTGGTTTAACCACTCACTTGAAAAACTTTTTTCCACATATTTTCACATGTTTACTGTCCAAAGTTTTAGAAAATACAAAAAAAACAGGAAGAAAAATCCATAACTCCCGAGTTATGTCTGTAAACTTGTATATATTCCTTTTTACATTTAACCATGTAATATATAGGGAACGTCTTTTATCTCACTGAAGACTATAGTGTGTTTTTTTGTTTTTTTGAGACAGAGTCTCTGTCGCCCAGGCTGGAGTGGTGCAATGGCACAGTCTCGGCTCACTGCAACCTCAGCCTCCCGGGTTCAAGTGATTCTCCTGCCTCAGCCTCCTGAGTAGCTGGGATTACAGGTGCCTGCCACTACACCCTGCTACTTTTTTTTGTATTTTTAGTAGAGACAAGGTTTCACTAAACCAGGCTGGTTTGGTCTTGAACTCCTGACCTCAAGTGATCCACCCACATTGGGCTCCCAAAGTGCTAGGATTATAGGTGTGAGTCACTGCTCCCAGCCTACAGTGTTATTTTTAATGCTGTGGCATACCTCATTTTGAGATACTTAATTAAACACCAATTAGGCTTATGTTTTGTTTTTTCCATAAGTGCTAGAATGAACATCTTTGTGGTTAAATCTTTGCACAGATTCTTGACTATTTTCTAAGGCAAGTTCCTGTAAGTAGAATTGCTAGTTTAAAAGAATACATGGTTTTGAGTCTTTCTTGCTATTGTTTTAGGATAGTATATTAATATTTGACAACAGTTTCTGTTAAAATCTGAAGGTAAGCTTATAAATCTTTGCATTATTTAAAATTACTGTCAGATGTTTATAGCAGCAACATTCACAACAGTCAAAAGGTGGAAGCAATTCAATCCACTGGCAGATGAATGAGATGAACAGAATGTGGTCTGTAACTAATATGATGGAATATTATTCAGCCTAAAAAAGAAATGAAATTCTGATACATGCTACATCAGTGGCCCTTGAAAACACTATACTAAGTGAAATAAGCCAGACACAAAAGGACAAATGTCTGATTACATTTATATGAATTACCTTGAATAAGCAAATTCATAGAGACAGAAAGTAGAAGTTACCAGGAATGGGTGAGAGCTGATAGGGAATCATTGTTTAATGGGTACAGAGTTTCAATTTGGGATGGCTGGGCGCGGTGGCTCACGCCTGTAATCCCAGCACTTTGGGAGGCCGAGGCGGGTGGATCACGAGGTCAAGAGATCGAGACCATCCTGGTCAACATGGTGAAACCCCGTCTCTACTAAAAATACAAAAATTAGCTGGGCATGGTGGCACGTGCCTGTGGTCCCAGCTACTCGGGAGGCAGGAGAATTGCTTGAACTCAGGAGGCGGAAGTTGCGGTGAGCCGAGATCGCGCCATTGCACTCCAGCCTGGATAACAAGAGCGAAACTCCGTCTCAAAAAAAAAAAAAGCTCTGGGCACGGATAGTAGTGATGATTGCACAATACTAGGAGTGTAGTTAACACCACTGAATTGTATACTTAAAAATGGTAAATTTGACGTTATGTACAGTTTAATACAATAAAAGAAACTACTATTGATGAATTCCAGAATTTTAGACAAAAAGCACCTAGAAGCCATGTGGTTGTTTTACTTACTGTGTTTGTCACCTTGTGGCTAAGTGAACTCAGTGTTGGGGTACTGATTTTGAATTTGATGGATTGACAGATGGAGCCAAGAACTAGGTTTCTAACCAATATTCATGCAATATGAAGACAGATTGAGGTATATACTAAGTAGTCTACTAGGCACTGAGGACTAATGGTAAACAAGATAAGACACAGTCCCTAGAGTCTGCTGGTTGCTAAGACTGGACAGAAAAAAGAATAAACTTCTTATTAAGGAAAAAAGGATTAAAAAATCAGGTGACTTATTTTTTCCTTAATGATTTCCTTTGTAGGGTGATTTTAAAATATCCTTTTCCCCCCTTCAGGTTGCTATGGAAATATATGACCACGCAAAAGGAAGTCCATTCTAATAATTCTGATACCTGAGATGTAACCGGACCGAAGACTAGAAACAGGAAAAATTTTAGTGCCAACTTTAATTACAATGGCCACTGATTCAGGAGATCCAGCCAGCACAGAAGATTCTGAGAAACCTGATGGAATTTCACTTGAAAACAGAGTTCCTCAGGTTGCTGCGACTTTGACAGTAGAAGCTAGACTAAAGGAGAAAAACAGCACCTTCTCTGCTTCTGGGGAAACCGTAGAAAGGAAGAGATTTTTCCGAAAGAGTGTTGAAATGACGGAAGATGACAGAGTTGCCAAATCGTCCCCGAAAGATGAGAGAATAAAGGCTGCAATGAATATTCCAAGAGTAGATAAACTTCCTTCACATGTGCTGAGAGGTGGACAAGAAGTTAAATATGAACAGTGTTCAAAGTCAACCTCGGAAATCTCAAAAGATGGTTTCAAGGAAAAAAATGAAAAGGAAATGGAAGAAGAAGCAGAAATGAAGGCTGTGGCTACTTCTCCTAGTGGCAGATTCCTGAAATTTGACATAGAACTAGGAAGAGGAGCATTTAAAACAGTGTATAAAGGACTGGACACTGAAACGTGGGTTGAGGTTGCTTGGTGTGAGCTGCAGGTAGGTATATAATCTTCTTGGTTATAATAAATTCAAGTTTTAATTGGCCTGGCCTTCTGAGTGATCCATGATTAAAATGTATCATGGATTAAAATAAAATGAAGGGCTTGTCCCTCACATCCTACAAATTGTGGTCCTTTTCTATATCCTCTTAGGAGCTCACGCCAAACTTTTTTTTTTCTCCTGTTGTTTTCTTTTCTGTTTTAAAGGGGGAAAAAAATCTATCATGGCTTTTTTTTTTTTTTTTTTTTTTTGAGGCAGAATCTTGCTCTGTCACCCAGGCTGGAGTGCAGTGGCGCAGTCTCGGCTCACTGCAACCTACACCTTGCAGATTCTTCTGTCTCAGCCTCCCGAATAGCTGGGATTACAGGCGCATGCCACTACGCCCTGCTAATATTTTGTTTTGTTTTGTTTTGTTTTAGTAGACACAGGGTTTCACCATATTGACCAGGTTGGTCTTGAACTCCTGACTTTAGGTGAGCCTCCCGCCTTGGCCTTCCAAAGTGCTGGGATTACAGGTGTGAGCCATGGTGCCAGGCCTATCATGACTTTCTTTTGGAGAAATTGTTTTAATTTGTTAGCTTTAGGAAAGTCCTCAAATTCTTAATGTCTCCTTTTGAAAACTTCATAAATAAGTGACTTATGAGTTGATTGCCATACTAAGTACTTGAGAGTGTGATAGGGAAATATATTCATTGTGGTATATACCTTTTTTCTTTTAACAAAATTTTGGGGATTCATGTCCTGTTTTTCAGAACTGGAAAGGTTTTACTTGATTCTTTGAGGACCTTTATTGATAAAAGCTCATGATGCCTTTGAATTTACCTTAGACAGTATCTCTGGAAGAAATAATCACCAGAATCCATTAAAGTTATTCAGCTAAAATGTGTGTAGAAAGGAGAAATGAAAGCAACAGGAGAATGACTGAATTGCCGTCATATTTGGTTCCATAATAAATGTTCATGTCGTACTTTTCATGAATGAAGAACTAAATAGGGACAGAGCATCATAGAAGGGGTTATAATGAGAAGAGTTTTAGACAGATGCGGGTCAAATATAAGGAAAACCTTTGTGACCTCAGTCAACCCATGGGAAATGGTCAATGATCACATGGGATGCTTAAAATTAAGATGGAATAAAACCAGTTTCTAAGAACAGGTTTTTGTTGTTCAAATTCCAGTAGTCTCTGTGAGTGTAGATGTATACGTATGAAAACACCATGATTTCACTCATCCTGAATTTGCTGTAGGTTTCTGTTCAGATAGGTTGGAATTTAGTCCAGGTTTCTGCCTTTCTAGGAAGCTTTTTGTTTAATGCCATGGTTTCCAAACTTTATTGTCTATAAAAGAGTCAGTATTTGCTTCATGTGCAAATTCTGGGGCCTATTGGTACAAATTCTGATTCAGTAAGTCTGGATTGGATGCAAGACTACAAACACTACAATTTTTTAAAAACTTTCTAAGTGCTTCTAATTTAGGGAGTCCCTTGAACACTCTTTGGAAAACAAATTACCTGTCAGTCAGACCCGTTCGAGTGGGCTAGAAAAGGTATGTGCATGTGTGGAGTTTGCTTGGTTTTCTTCTCACTTGTTTTTTCACCTTTAAGAATTTTATATGGTATACATTGTAGTAGAAATATTAGATAATGCAGGCAAGCAAGCATCAGAATCACCTAAAATTCTAGTACTTTGAGTACAATGCTTTAAACATTTTAGTATGTACATCTTTCTGGTAAATACACAGACACACACACATACACATACACACGTCTTTCTATACAATTTTATACTCTTGATTTTCACTTATCTTGAATGTCTTTTCATTATCAGTAAGGGTATATTTATTTATGTATTTTTGTAAGTGTTTATTTACATAGTTAATTTTTTCTCTTTTTAAATTTTATTTTTTGATTTCCAGATTTTAAGTTCAGGGGTACAGGGGCAGGATATGCAGGTTTGTTACGTAGGTAAATGTGTGCCATGGTGGTTTGCTGCATAGATTATCCCATTACCTAGGTATTTAGCCCAGCATCCGTTAGCTATTTTTCCTGATGTTCTCCCTCCTTCCACCCCCACCCCCCATTTTCTATTTTTTATTTATGTTATTTTATTTTATTTTTTGAGACAGGGTCTCACTCTGTCGCCCAGGCTGGAGTACAGTGGCACGATCTTGGCTCATTGTAACCTCTTCTTCCCAGGCTGAGGCTATCCTCCCACCTCAGCTTCTCGAGTAGTTGGGACTACAGGCACATGCCACCACTCCTGGCTACTTTTGTTTTTGTATCTTTAGTAGAGATGGGGTTCACCCTGTTGCCCCGGTTGGTCTCGAACTCCTGGGCTAAAGCCATCTGCCTGCCTCGGCCTCCCACAGTGCCGGGATTATAGGTGTGAGTCACCATGTCTGGCCTACATAATTTAAAATAGATGCTTAGTATTTCATTATAAGGTTCTTCTAGGTTATTTAACTATTGTTGGATATGTAGGGCTTTTTCATTTTTGGGGAGACGTAATCTCACGCTGTCATCTAGGCTGGAATGCAGTGGCGTCTTCCTGGCTCACTGAAGCCTTAACCTCCTAGGCTCAAGCGATCCTCCCCCCTCAGCCTCACTAGTAGCTGGGACTACAGACGTACCACCACACTCAGCTAATAGTGTTTTTATTTTTTGTAGAAATGAGATCTTACTATTTTGCCCAAGCTGGTCTCACACTCCTAGGCTAAAGCGCTCTTTCTTCTTTGGCCTCCCAAAGTGCTGGGATTACAGGCATAAGCTGCTGTACCCTGCCAAGGTTTTTCTCTCTAATATTTTACTATTGTAACCATGGCTATGATGAAAATCCTCATGTACAATATTGAAAGTTATGTAAATTTTAATTTCATCTGTGCATTGTGACATCAGTAGCACTCAACTTTTAGTGATACCATCTGTAAATGAGGAAAATAATTTCCATTCACTTGGTAGTAGGGTACATAGTAAAGATGAGTCAATCATTTTGCAAGCTGTGTACTCTAGTTATGTTTAGGTAAAAAAGGATGTTTAGGTAAAACTTGAAAATATTTCGGTGGGAAAAACTGCCTAGGATACTGAGTTCTTTTATTTCATTTTGTTTTTTTTTGAGACAGAGTCTTGCTCTGTTGCCCAGGCTAGAGTGCAGTGACATAATCTCGGTTTACTGCAACCTCTGCCTCCTGGGTTCAAGCGATTCTCTTGCCTCAGCCTCCCGAATAGCTGGGATTACAGGCATGCACCACCATGCCTGGCTAATTTTTGTATATTTAGTAGATGCAGGGTTTCAGCATATTGGCCAGGGTTGTCTTGAACTCCTGACCTCAGGTGATCTGCCTGCCTTGGCCTCCCAAAGTGCTGGGATTATAGGTGTGAGCCATTGCACCTGGCTGTAGGATACTGACTTCTGTCATTCACCTGTGGAAAGGTTTAAAAATCTCATAAGGTCTTACTACTCAGAGTGTGGCCCCTGGACCTAGGAGCTTGTCAGAACGGCATATTCCCAGGCCTCATTCCAGACTTTCTGAATCAGAATCTGACTGTTAGTAATACCTCCAATTGATTTGTATGCACAGTTAACTGAAGTTTGGAGAGCACTTGAAATATAGGACCAATTCCTACAGTAGGAATTCCTTTAATACTCTAACATGAACTTTATATTATATTATGTATTCGGATTTCTGGCTTCCAGTCCGGACTTCTCAAATTGAAATCTTTAGGAAATGGGCTCCAGGAACTTACTGTTTAAAAGTTCCCAAGGTACTGGCCATGGCAGTGCTCACCTACAGTCCTAGCTACTCAGAAGGCTGAGTCAGGAGAATCACTTGAGCCCAGGAGTTTGAGGCTGCAGTGAGTCATGATTGTGCCCCATTGCACTCCACCCTGTGTGACACAATGTGACCCTGTCTCAAAAAAAAAAAAAAAAAAGTTCCCCAGGGGCGACTGGGGATACATAGCCAGATTTGAGAATCTCTAATGTGGAGCAAATGCAATAAATATATAAAGTACATTTTAATCTACACAGAGAGCAACAATTGGAATTTTCTGTTCTAAAAGGAATGTCAGAATTAGTGGACTTACCAGTTTTTGAATATTGCTTTATCTTCTGCATTTTTTAAAAATACAAAGCCTTTCTCTGTTTCCCAGGCTAGAGTACAGTGGCATGATCAGAGCTCACAGTAACCTTGAATGCCTGGGCTCAAAGGATCCTCCCGAATAGCCAGGACTACAGGCATAGGCCACTATCCCCAGCTAATTTTTTTTTTATTTTTGAAATATTTTGTAGAGATGCCTTAGCCTCCCAAGGTGCTGGGATTCCAGACATGAGCCACTGTGCCCAGCCTGCATATTTGAAATTAAGAAAAACTAGCTTATTTATAATCCCAGAAGAATAAGGGGGATCGTCTTTGAATTACTTCCTGAGTACAATGCAGTTTTTAATGTACAATTTTTCACTCTTCTTCTATAGTCTTATTTATTGTATAAACAGTTCTGTAGAAAAAGATCACAGTGAGCAGTTTAAATGTTTAAATTAGTCTAGATTCTTTTTCAATGTGTGTGTGAGATTATATATATAATATTATACATAATTGATATGTCCATACATTTATCAGTTTGATATATATTCTATTTATTAACATTATTAAAAGATATAAACTATAGCATTGACACTACCTCTTGCTTAATCTTCTCCCTAATGTTAGGCAATTCTTTTCTTATTTTTATTTTTTTATTTTTTTGAGACAGGGTCTCACTTTGTTACCTAGGCTGGAGTGCAGTGGTATAATCACAGCTCACTGTAACCTCGACCTCGTGGGCTTAATTAATTGATTCTTCCACCTCAGCCTCCCTAGTAGCTGGGACCACAGATGTGTGTCACCATACCTGGCTAATTTTTGTATTTTTTGTAGAGATAGGGTTTTGCTGTGTTGCCCAGGCTGGCCTCAAGTGATTAGCCCGTCTTGGCCTCCCAAAGTACTGAGATTACAGACGTGAGCCACCACCACCTGCCTTTTTATTTTTAGAGACAGAGTCTCACTCTATCTCCCAGATTGGTCTTGAAGTCATGGGCTCAAGAGATCCTCCTGCCTTGGCCTCCCAAGTAGCTGGGACTACAGGCACAAGCCACTGTACTGGTACTTTTCTTTTTTTTTTTAATTTTATTTTTACATGTTTGAAATTTCTAGCTCAACAATAGGTTTTATACCTTTTTCTCTTGATGGCATTCCCTTCCTCCCCATTGTGGATATCTGAGTCTTGTGTAATAATTCTGTTTGCTTTTTGTAGAGACAGTCTCATTATGTTGTCCAGGCTGGTCTCAAACTCCTGGCTTCTAGAGATTCTCCTCTCTCCCTCTCAAAGTGCTGAGATTACAGACATGAGCCACCGTGCCTAGCCTAATTCTGTATTTTTTATCACCAACAAAACAAAGGCAAATTGTGTAATAATTCTTAACAGCCCCACATCCATTTGCTTAGAATACGTTGACCTTATGGTGCTGCAAAGAACTGGGAGCGAAAGATTTTACTGCTGATGTTTGACTTTGAGTATGTTGAAAACAAACTCTCAGATTTAGGATTTGGCTATAAACATCTGCATTTCAAGTTCTTCATATTTTATGGTTTCTGTAACTTGATTTTTTTAAGAGACAGGGTCTTGCTCTATTGCCCAGGCTGGAGTGCAATGGCATGTCATAGCTCACTGCAACTTCTGCCTCCCGGGTTCAAGCAATTCTCCTGTCTCAGCCTCCCGAGTAGCTGGGACTACAGGTACACGCGACCACTCCTGGCTAGTTTTTATATTTTTAGAAGAGACGGGGTTTTACCACATTGGTCAGGCTGGTCTTGAACTCCTGACCTCGGGTGATCCACCCACCTTGGTCTCCCAAAATGCTGGGATTACAGGCGTGAACCACCGTGCCCGGCCTATTTATTTTTTGTGATGGAGTCTCACTCCATCTCCCAGGCTAGAGTGCAGTGGCACAATCTTGGCTCACTGCAACCTCCGCCTCCCAGGTTCAAGCAGTTCTGCCTCAGCCTCCTGTACCGTTGGGATTACAGGCATGTGCCACCACACCCAGCTAATTTTTATATTTTTAGTAGAGACGGGGTTTCACCATGTTGGCCAGGCTGGTCTCAAACTCTTGACCTCGTGATCCACCCGCCTCGGCCTCCCAGAGTGCTGGGATTACAGGCATGAGCCACCATGCCCAGCCATTTCTTTCATTTTTAAAAAGTTTTTTTAGAAGCAGGGTCTCACTATATTGCTTGGGATGGTCTCGAACTCGTAGGCTCAAGTGATTCTCCAGCCTTGGCCTCCCAAAGTGCTGGAATTACTGGCATGTGCCACTGCACCCAGTCTTTAATTTTTGTAGAGATGGAGTTTTGCTGTGTTGCTCAGCCTAGTCTTGAACTCCTGGGTTCAAGCAATTCTCCAACCTTGGCCCCCAAAATCACCAGGATTACAGGCATGAGCCATTGTGCCTGGCCCCCATAATTTGATTTTAAAAATACATTAATGGAAAGACCTGACCTATTGTTCTTTGTAAAAACTTTGGTAAATTACTTGGTAATTACTTGGTAAATTAGTAAATTACTGTGAGTGAGGGCTATCAGTCCTAAGTGCTATTTAGAAGACTATATTTTAGTTTATGATGTTGAAAGACTTGGTCACATGTTATTGAAAGACCAGTTTGGCAACTCTCAGGAAAAATCAATCACAGGAGTTTGTAATAGTTTCTTCCTCCACTAACAACTTGAAAATTAACATCACTTAGCACAACCAGTTTTTGCTTTATTATGACTTGGAAAATATTATTATGACTTGGAAAATACACTAGTACATTTGTTTTCTTCGTATAATGGAAGTATTTTCTAAATGTGGGAACATCGTAGATATCTGAAAGATGTTTTGTTGACATTTTCTAAAATAAGCCTCACTCTGGGGTCAGATATGTAATTGTGTACTTTTGAGGGTAAACAGACCTTTGAATAGCACTTAGACATCTAACAACTCAAGCTATAGTCTGTGAACCAAACCGAACATGACACTGGAAAGAAATACCAAAAGGAAAAAAAAAAAGGCACAATAGAGTGTAGCAGGTTGACATGTTGAGATGAGCATTCTGATATACTTTCATTATAGTAGTGAATATAGTCAAAGCAGTGCAGTGGAAGTAACAGCTTAAAAATCCATACTTCCACACCTGAAGCATCTATCAAAATAGTGGAAGATGGCCTGGCATGGTGGCTTACACCTGTAATCCCAGAACTTTGGGAGGCTGAAGCAGGCGGATCTCCTGAGGTCAGGAGTTCGAGATCAGCCTGCCCAACATGGCGAAACCCCATCTCTACTAAAAATGCAAAAAATTAGCCAGGCGTGGTGATAGGCACCTATAATCCCAGCTACTTGGGAGGCTGAGGCAGGAGAATTGCTTGAACCTGAGAGGAAGAGGTTGCAGTGAGCTGAGATCATGCCACTGCAGTCTATCCTGGGTAACAAGAGGGAAACTTCGTCTTAAAAAATTGTGGAAGAGCATATTTCTATTTTATTTTCATTCATCATCTAAGTATACTTTGGGAAAAATTATATTTTTAGACATCAGCCCTATTACATTTGATTGTGAAGTTAGAATTAGATATGAAAACAGTTGAATTTCCAATAAAGGAAAAAGTAATTTAAAAAATAGATGCTAGAACTTCTGTTTCTGAATATAATTGTGTACAGTATTCATGCTGGGACACTTAATTTTGCTCTCAAAATATTTTTATGACCCTCTTGGAAATGTTTCTGGATTCTATTTTAGCCATATAAGAAAACGCTTCATTACATTACAGGCACACGCCAAATAGTATGATTCAGTTTGATTTCTAACTCTGTTCATCAGATCCAGCCCTAAAAGTATACACTCATGGATAAAGCATGATTACACTGAAGGGAGGAGGGATAAAGCTTTCTTAAATATACATGTTTTCATCTCTTTGTTTAAAAACTAGTCACAAACTTTATTAAACCAAAGGCAAATGCTTTTACAAAATGACAAAGGGTAGAAGTGGCAAGAGATAGCCTTTGTCTGGGAAATAGCATTAATTTTCCCAGTTCAGTGAGTTAGTTTTGAGCTAATTATTTGCTTGATAGATTTTAAACATTGATACATGTGGTAAGCTGAAAATAGCATCCCAAAGACATCCATGTCCTAATCCCTGGAACCTGTGAATATGTCATCTCACATTATAAAAAGGACTTTGCAGATACAATTAAGTTAAAGATCTGGGGATTGGAAGATTACCCTGGATTATCTGGGTGGACCCAGTGTAATTACGAGGGTCCTTATAAGAGGGAGTCAGAATGGCCATAGTCAGAGGAGGAGATCTGATGATGGAAGCAGAGGCTGGAGTGATGCAATTGCTGTTAGGGGACAATGAGCCAAGGAACGTGGACACTCTCCGGAAGCTGGAAAAGGTAAGGAAACAGTCTTCTCTAGAGCCTTCAGAAGGAATGCAGCCCTGCTGATAACTTGATTTTAGTCTAGAGAGACTCAGTTTGGATTTCTTGATCTCTACAGCTAGCAGATAATACATTTGTATTTTCAACCGCTGTGTTTGTTGCAATTTGTTACAGTAACAATAGGAAATATATACAGTAGACTAGAGCTGCCATTTGTTCATTCATTGAACAAATAGTACCTGCAACGTGCCAGACACATGCCAAGTGCTAAGGACATAATGGGGAGAAAAGCAGACACAGGGCTCATTTTCATAAAGCTTACAGTAGAAAGAGTTTATAGTCATAAGAAGGCTTAGAAATTGAAGTTAGTGGCCAGGGGCTGTGGCTCATGCCTGTAATCCCAGCACTTTGGGAGGCCGAGGTGGATGGATCACCTGAGGTCAAGAGTTCAAGACCAGCCTGGCCAACATGGTAAAACTCCACTTCTACAAAAATACAAAAAATTAGCCAGGCATGATGGTGGGTGCTTGTAATCCCAGCTACTCAGCAGGCTGAGGCAGGGGAATCACTTGAACCCGGGAGGCGGAGGTTGCAGTGAACCGAGATCGTGCCATTGCACTCCAGCCTGGGTGACAGAGAGACCCTGTCTCGAAAAAAAAAACCCAGAAATTGAAGTTAGTGAAAAGATGAAAGGGCTGTTTAATATAGGTTTGTTTAAAGGAAATGGTAGGGTTGAGAGTAGAAGGCAGCAGGGATACCACTCCTTTATTCCATAGTTTTCTTTTTCTAAAACTTTTTATTTTGATATATTTTCTACTCGTAGAAGAGTTGCAAAAAGAGTATAGAAAGTTCCTGTATACCCGTCACCCAGTCTCCTTTTATGTTAATGTCTTGTATTTTTATTTTTGGTAGAGATGGGGTCTTGCTATGCTGAACAGGCTCATCTCTAACTCCTGGCCTCAAGCAATCCTCCCGCCTTGGCCTCCCAAAGTGCTGGAATTACAGGTGTGAGTCACCATGCTTGGCCCTTAGTTGTTTTTTAGATTGCCCCTTAATTTGACTTTGTCTTATGTTTGCTTACGATTAGATTTAGACTACGCGTTTTTGACAGGAATACCACAGAAGTGATGAACCATCCTCAGTACATTATAACTGGGGGTATGTGGTGTTGTTTTGTATTACTGGTGATGATAATCTTGATCACTTGGTTAAGGTGGTATCTGCCAGGCTTTCTCTCCTGTAAAGTTACTACTTTTCCTGTTGTATATTAATAAATATCTTGGGGGTAGATCTTTGAGAGTATGCAAATATACTGTTTTCCTTTGAACTTTTGCCTGGAGATTTTAGCATCCTTTGTTGTCCCTTGCCTGTCATCATTATAACTGTAGTGTTCTAATGATTTTTTTCTCATATTCCTTCTACATTTATTAATTTGTATTACCTCTTAGTTTTATGTGATTTCTCCCCAGTATACCTGTTAAGTTTCTGGAAACCCAACAATAGGAGAATTTATGTGGGTATAGTTAGTGATAGCAAGTATCATATATTTTCCATTGATCATAATTAACATTGATGGAACACTTATGCTGGTACTTAATTTGAATATTTTATTTAATTCTTAGAATAGGTATATGAGATAAGGATTATTAGTTTTCAGATGGTGGAACTGAAATTTAGATATATTAAGCAGTTTGCCCAATGGAGCAGAGTCAGGATTTGTATTCCATCAATTACGTATATAAAAATTTGCATAGATGATGGAACAATTTTCCACTCACTAGATTGGGTAGATCTTTTATGTTTTTAACTATTTTAGAACAAGTGGTTTCTTAAATGGATCCTGTTTAAAATAAGATTCTTAACACTGAACTGCTGAAACTCAAGGGATGCCAGTTAGTGGTGTCATTGAAGGGTACCTGAGGAATCGTTTCATGGTTAGATTGTGATGGTTCAGTATCTGGCCTTCACCTTTCGTCACTGTCCAGAGGTTGGGGAGTTGGGGAGACTGACTTGTGTTCACTCCAACTTCTAAGTCTAGGACACAAGTTTATTATTTTAAAATGAGATACACAGTTGTTAGGTAAAATGTTCTATGTAGTCTTTTGGCTAGATACATGGGGAGCTAAATTATAATCAGAAGCCGGCTTGGTGCTCCTAGCATCAGAACAAAGGAGCTAGATGTTCCTGCATGTCCTCCCTCTGAGGCAATAGCCTGACCAAATGAACCGATTGCTCACATCCTGATTGGATGAGGACATCTTTGATCAGCAGTTCTGAAAGATAAGTGAACCTGATTCTATGCATGGTTATTCCCTTTTGATTTATTATCTTAACTACCATTTGTGAGCACTTTTTTTTTTTTTGAGATGGCATCTTGCTCTGTCTCCCAGACTGGAGTGCAATGGTGCGATCTTGGCTCACTGCAACTTCTGCCTTCCAGGTTCAAGCATTCTCCTGCCTCAGCCTCCTGACTAGCTAGGATTACAGGCATCCACTACCACACCCTGCTTTTTTTTGTATTTTTGGTAGAGATAGAGTTTCACCATGTTGGCCAGGCTGGTCTCGAACTCCTGACCTCAGGTGATCCACCACTCTTCCCAAAGGGCTGGGATTACAGGCATGAGCCACTGTGCCCAGCCAAACACTTTTCTTTAGGTATTAATACCATTGCTGTCTCAAAGCTTTAACATGGTAATATGGCCAGACTATGACTATTAATACCCTGATTTCTTTTTTTTTTTTTAATCTAACGCTGACTAAACATCTCAGGAATACCCTGATTTCTTGATTGGTACTTTGATGTCACCATTTACAAATTATCATTATCCCCAGTGTCTGTTTCTTTCATTGAGTATTAGTTCTGAGGTACTATACCATCTCTCCATGGAAAGTGGTTTATGAATTAGATATCTGCATTCATTGCTATGAATGCTGTTTCTGAGAGGCAGAGTAGTGAACTAGAAAGTGCTTCAGATTCAGAATTCAATGTACAGGGTTCCAGTGTTGCCTGTGCCAGTTAGGTACCTTGGGTAAGCCAGATAGCTTACCTTTTTGGAACCTTAATTTTTTACTTTTCTTTTCAAGAAAATATGATAAATACTTTGGATGTACCAAAAAAAAAATAAAGAGTAATATAATGGAAACTGTGTACCTACTGCCCAGTTTAAAATACTGGCTGGACGCATTGGCTCACGCCTGCAATCCCAGCACTGTGGGAGGCCGAGGTGGGTGGATCACCTGAGATCAGGCGTTCAAGACCAGCCTGGCCAACTTAGCGAAACTCCGCCTCTACTAAAAATACAAAAATTAGTGGGACGTGGTGTTGCATGCCAGTAATCCCAGATACTCGGAAGGCTAAGGCAGGAGAATCGGTTGAACCAGGGAGACAGAGGTTGCAGTGAGCCCAGATCGTGCCATTGCACTCCAGCCTGGGCGACAGAGGAAGACTCCATCTCAAAAACAAAAACAAAAACATTGATGATTAGAGAGAATACTTGTAAAGCACGTGACACATTTTAGTGTTTAATAAGTGGTAGTGTTAAAATACTTAGCAACCTCATGTTTATCAAGAATATTCAAACTGAGGCAGGAGAATAGCTTGAGGATAGGAATTCAAGACCAGCCTAGTCAACATAGCAAGACCTCATCTCCACAAAGAGAGAAAAAAAATGCTGAGCATAGCTATAGTGGCATGTCCCAATAGTGTCTTGGGTACTTGGGAGGCTGAGACAAGAGGATCATGTGAGCCCAGGAGTTCAAGGCTGCAGTGAGCTATGATTGAAACCTGCACTCCAACCTGGGCAACACAGAGTGAGACCCTGTCTCTAAAAAAAAAAAAAAAGGGCCGGGCGTGGTGGCTCACGCCTGTAATCCAAGCACTTTGGAGGCCAAGGCGGGCAGATCACCTGAGGTCGGGAGTTCAAGACCAGCCTGACCAACATGGTGAAACCCCGTCTTAAAAAATAAAAAAAATAAATTAAAAAAAAAGAAAAAAGAATATTCATTGATTGAGTGCTTTGTAAGCTAAGCATCATTTTGATGCCTTTGTAATATTCATCCTTTCTTGATTAAATTATTTTATAATATAGATTTTTATATCATTGTTAATGATTTCTTCTTTCACATTTGCAGAGACAGATCCATGTAGCCTCTGACTTGGTTCTGTAGATCATTATTGGTGTTTGCATTAAGAGACATAGCTGATGAACACATAGTTTACCTTTTGGAAATGAAATGCTTCTTATCTTGAATAAATATGTACGCAGGTTGGTCATGCTGGTATTGTGCCATGTCTCAGGAAAGGTTGTGTGTACATTTTTAGCATTCCATATGTTATAATATTAGTTAACACTTATAAAAGGATAATATTTCTTTTTGAAGTAGTGTGTAGTAGTTGGAATCTATTTGATAAATTTGTGTTTGACTCCCATTCACCAGCCATATAAATGAACATTTATAACATTGAAAAAGTGGTGTTTGATGCTTTCTTTTTGTTGGCCTTATCTTGAGAGAGCAAGATTTAGGGATCATTTTCATAGACTAGAATTTTCCTAGGCATCTATGTCAACTCCGTTAGCTAGTGCCGTTCTCTAGTTTGTCTTTTGTGACTCATCATTCCTTTCTTGTGTAAGGATTCTTATTGATGATGTGTGAAAGTTGCTCTTTCAAAGTGGTTGTCATTAATACAATAATGTGTGTAGGGGTGTGTGTGTGTGTGTGTGTGTGTGTGTGTGTGTGTGTTTAAAGGATGTTACTGTAGTAGCTGAAAGCTCTACTCGAAGTATTTTTCTCTAGATTTTGGTGCTACTTTAACAGGTTTACTGTTGAAGTGGAGTTTGGAAGATCTTGGCTCTACATTTTTAGTAGACTTCACCTCCAGCAGTACATCTGGGACAGCAGTTACAATTTTATAAAATTTTATTCGTAATGGTGACTACTTTTAATCTGTAGGATCAAAGGATAAAGTAGGGTAGTTTAGTCTGGCACATGAAAGACTTGCATTCTACTAATTTAATCAGAAAGCATCAAAATGTATTCATTATTCTGGCCAGGTTCGGTGACTCATGCCTGTAATCCCAGCACTTTAGAAGGCTTAGGCAGGCAGATCGCTTGAGCTCAGAAGTTTGAGACCAGCCTGGGCAACATGGGGAAACCCCATCTCTACAAAAAATACAAAAATCAGCTGGGCGTGGTGGCACATGCATGTAGTGTGTTTCTCTACAAAAAATACAAAAATCAGCTGGGCATGGTGGCACGTGCACGTCCAGCTATTCAGGAGGCTCAGGTGGGAGGATCACTTGAGCCTGGGAGGTGGAAGTTGCAGTGAGCTGAAATCGTGCCACTACTCTCCAGCCTGGTGACAGAGTGAGACGCTGTCTCAAACAAGAATTATTCGTTATTCTTCAGAGTAGATCTGCTGTCTATCATGAGTAGAGGACTTCTAGCCAATTATAGGTGCATTTAAGACTTATTGGTCAGGTTAGGCTGGGCACCGTAGCTCATGTCTGTAATCTCAGCACTTTGGGAGGCTGAGGTGGGCAGATCACCTGAGGTCAGGAGTTCAAAACCACCCTGGCCAACATGGCGAAACCACCGCCTCCCGGGTTCAAGTGATTCTTCTGCCTCAGCTTCCCAAGTAGATGGGACTGCAGGCATGCACCACCACGCCCACCTAATTTTTTTTTTGTAATTTTGGTAGAGACGAGGTTTCACCATGTTGGCCAGGATGGTCTTGATCTCTTGATCTCGTGATCCACCCACCTGGGCCTCCGAAAGTGCTGGGATTACAGCTGTGAGCCACTGCGCTTGGCTACACTTCTTATTTATTTATATATATGTTTATTTACTTAGATCATAGCCATCCTAATGGATGTGAAGTGATATTTTATTGTGGTTTTGATTTGCATTACCGTGACAACTAATGATGTTGAGCACCTTTTCTCAAAGTTGTAGAGATTGTAAGTCCCAGATTAGGGTCTAACTTGGTGGGTTTCTGGCTAGGGCTCTCTTCCTCACTTAGTGAGGAGAGTCAGGGGTGAGCTTTCTCGTCTTTTTTTTTTTTTTTTGAGATGGAGTCTCACTCTGTTGCACAGACTGGAGTGCAGTGGCGCGATCTTGGCCCACTGCAACCTCCGCCTCCCAGGTTCAATCAATTCTCCTGCCTCAGCCTCCCAAGTAGCTGGGATTACAAGTGCCCACCACCTCACCCAGCTGATTCTTTGTATTTTTAATAGAGGTGCTGTTTCACCATGTTGGCCAGGCTGATCTCAAGCTTCTGACCTCAGGTCATCTGCCCACCTCAACCTCCCAAAGTGCTGGGATTACAGGCATGTGCCAGGACTCTGTTGTCTCTTTTTATAAGGATAGTCCTATTGGATCAAGGACCCACCCTTATGACGTAAAGGCCCTGTCTCCAATTACAGTCACATTGGGGGTTGGGGTTTTAACATACAAATTTTGGCGGAGGGAGAAGGGACACAAACATTGAGTCTATGATACAGGGGAAGATCTACTGATCTCTTTGTATAGTTCTGCCCCCTCAAAAGTGTGAGCCGAGCTAAAAGACTGGTGGGCTGACCAGCCTTTTAGTCCAGAGGGTCTAGAGGGTAGATGGGGTCATTTTTAATCTACAGAGTAGCCGAGAGAGTTAGCTTTTGCAGTCTGGGGGAATAAGGAGCAAACACACTTGCTCGATGTGTAATAAGATGTTAGTTGGTACAAAGCAGCCCTCAGGAGAGAGACTGCTATAGTTCCTTCACTCATGGGAGTCAAGGTATCCCAGGGCCCCTCTGAGTAAATCAGGGACTCAGAAGAGGAGAATTGAATATGAGGGGAAAATAATCACTTTTCTGACTTGAATTAGTAGTCTCGATCACCAAAAATAAGTAGTATCTAAAAGGAGATATCTAGGTAAAATCTGGTAAATCACTAGACTAACCAAGAAAAAAGAATCTTAGGCTGGGTGTGGTGGCTCACACCTGTAATCCCAGCACTTTGGGAGGCTGAGGCGGGTGGATCACGAGGTCAAGAAATTGAGACCATCATGGCCAACATAGTGAAGCCCCATCTCTACTAAAATACAAAAATTAGCTTGGTGTGGTGGTGCGAGCCTGTAGTCCCAGCTACTTGGGAGGCTGAGGTGGTAGGATAATTGCTTGTACCCGGGAGGCGGAGGTTGCAGTGAGCCGAGATCACGCCACTGCACTCCAGCCTGGCGCCTGGCGACAAAGCAAGACTGTCTCAAAAAAAAAAAAAAAAGAAAAAAGAATCTTATATTCACCTTGCTTCTTATCTTCAGTGCTAGAAGCTAGAAGAAGGTAGACCATTAAGGGGAAAAGCCTACACCATCCAAGAATCTCTAAGCAGCTAAGGTATCATCTCCCAGGGTGAAAAAGATATTCATGGACCATAGTGCAGAAAACTATGTAATAGTTAAAAAGATTAAGCTAGATATATGTAACTAACATATGTTGACATTGAATGAATGGAATATTTGATAAAAGTGCTAAGTAAGAGGGGTAATTATATGGGAGTGGAGTGAGTAGGGGTGATTAAGTCTTTTTTTTTTTTTTTTGAGACAGGATCTCACTCTGTTGCCCAGGCTGGAGTGCAGTAGCGGGATCTTGGCTCGCCGCAACCTCCACCTTCCAGGCTCAAGTGATCATCCAACCTCAGCCTCCCAAGTAGCTAGGACTATAGCTACTGGGATGTGCCACCATGCTTGGCTAATTTTTTTATTTTTAGTAGAGACAGGGTTTTGCCATGTTGCCTAGGCTGATCTCAAACTCCTGTGCTTGATCAATTCACCTGCCTCGGCCTCCCAAAGTACTGAGATTACAGGTGTGAGCCACAGTGCCTGACCAGTGATTAAGCCTTCTGCATGTGTTGTCTGTGTGGTATGATAGAAAGGGGGAAAAGTATTAGTATTTTAGATTATTTATTTATTTTTGGTGAGTGGGGGCTAGATGAAGTAGGGAGAACAAGTAGATGAGTTACTTACTTTCTTATAACAGATAAATATGTTTGATCTTGTGTGTCTGGAAAGGGAGGCTAACCACTAGTAAAAAAGGAAAAATAGATACCTCTTCGTTTTTTGAGACAGGGTCTCCACTTTGTCACCCAGGCTAGAGTGCAGTGGTGCAAACATGGCTTACTGCAGTCTCGACCTCCCAGGTTCAAGCGATCCTCCTTCCTCAGCCCTTTAAGTAGCTGGGACTGCAGGCATACACCACTATGCCCAGCTAATTTTTGTATTTGTTGTAGAGACAGGGCTTTGTCATGTTGCTCAGGCTGGTCTTAAACTCCTGAGCCTAAGCAGTGCACCCACCTTGACCTCCCAAAGTGTTAGGATTACAGGCATGAGCCACTATGCCTGGCCTGATACATCTCTTAGTTAATAACAGAAAACAAGAAGTAGGCCGGGCGCAGTGGCTCACGCCTGTAATCCCAGCACTTTGGGAGGCCGAGGCGGGTGGATCACGAGGTCAAGAGATCGAGACCATCCTGGCCAACATGGTGAAACCTGGTCTCTACTAAAAATACAAAACTTAGCCGGGCGTTTGGCACTTGCCTGTAGTCCCAGCTACTTGGGAGGCTGAGGCGGAAGAATTGCTTGAACCTGGGAGGCGGAGGTTGCAGTGAGCCGAGACTGCACCACTGTGCTCCAGCCTGGCAACAGAGCAAGACTCCGCCTCAAAAAAAAAAAAAAGAAAACATCAAGTAAAATAAACAACATACAATAAGATTGAAGGAGTAAAATCGAGTATATTATTTGCTGTACCCAATGTGGACATGTTGCGTTTGCTTATTAAGAAACTCAGACTGTCAGTTGGAGTTAAAAGACAAAACTCACATGTGTTGTTTACTAAAATCATACTTAAAGCAGTGATAAAGAAAAGGTAAAGATATAAACAAGCAAAGAGAAAGCAAAAGTGGCAGTGTTTTTTGTTTTTTTGTTTTCTTTTGAGACAGAGTCTCACTCTGTCGCCCAGGCTGGAGTGCAGTGGCATGGTCTTAGCTCACTGCAACCTCTGCCTCTCAGGCTCAAGCGATTCTCATGCCTTAGCCTCCCAAGTAGCTGAGATTACAGGCACATGCCACCAGACCTGGCTAATTTTTTTGTGTTTTTAGTAGAGACAGGGCTTCACCATGTCAGCTAGGCTGGTCTTGAACTCCTGACCTCAGGTGATCTGCCCGCCTCGGCCTCCCAGAGTGCTGGGATTACAGGCATGAGATTACACCACACCTGGCCCAAAAGTGGCAGTGTTAAGGTACATCAAAAAAGGAAGAAAGCAAGGTTAAAACATTAGACAGGATATTATGAAATTATATACTTCATCGTGTAAGAAGGTATATTAAAAACCTATAGACACGAAAAATATTTTGGCTTAATAACCTCTAATAGCATTTTCAAAAAAGACAAGCATGTATTTGTAGTGGGAAATTTCAGGGGCATTTCTTTCAGAATAGGAGAGATCTAGTATACAGAAAGTAAGTAAATACAGAGGAGTTGAATAATATAATCCACAATCCACAAACTTTATTTGATGGATGTATAGAACTTTATATCCTTCAGTCAGGAAATATACATTGTTATATGTGGCCCAAAAAATCCTTAAGAAGAGAGAGTTTGTACTTGCACTACTGAATAAGATTGGAAATAAATAATGAAATAAATAACCAAAAGATTCTTAACTAATTAGAGAGCAGAAATCACACTTCTAGGTAAATTTTGAATCAAAGAGAAAATTAGAACTGAAATGATAAACTAGAAAGCAATGAAAAATGAGAAGACGTTATAACAAAACCTGTAGATCGTTATAAAAGTTGTACCCGTTAGAAAATTTATAGCCTAAAGTATCTTCATTGTTAATGAACAAAAACTAAAGGAATTTAGTATTCATGTTGAGAAATTAGGAAAATAACAGCAAAAGAAAGGAAGAGGGAATTCATAAAATCTGAAATTAATTTAAAATTTATAGACATAAAAATAGGATAAATGAATTTTATTATTTTGGACTTTCTGAAAAATGATTAATGAACCTGCTGAAGAAAATATGGCAGAAATACACAAGGAAAGGAATGAGAAGGCCGGGTTTGGTAGCTCACATCTGTAATCTCAGCACTTTGGGAGGCCGAGGCAGGTGGATCACTTGAGGCCAAGAGTTCAAGACTAGCCTAGTCAACATGGTGAAACCCCATCTCTATTAAAAATACAAAAATTAGCCAGGTGCAGTGGCAGGCACCTAGCTACTCAGGAGGCTGAGGCAAGAGAATCGCTTGACCCTGGGAAGCGGAGGTTGCAGTAAGCTGAGATCATACCACTGCATGCCAGCCTGAGCGACAGAGCAAGGCCTTGTCTCCAAAAAAAAAAAAAAAAAGGGGAATGAGAAATGAAATATAGCCATGCTGTGAAAGAGAATAAAAGAAATCAGAAGGTAATATCATGTACAACTTTGATAACAAAATGTTTTCAACATTTTTTCTAAGGTAATATTTTTGAGACAGGGTCTCACTCCATCACCAAGGTTGGAGTGCAGTGGCATGGTGTCGGTTCACTGCAGCCTTCGCCTACCAGGCTCAAGCAGTCCTCTCCCCTCACCCTCTCGAATAGTTGGGACTACAAACATGCACCACCACACCCAGCTATTATATTTTTATTTTTTTGTAGAGACAGATCTCACTATGTTGGTCAGGCTGGTCTTGAGCTGGGCTCAGCTGCTCCTTACACCTCGGCCTCCCAAAGTGCTGGGGATTATGGGTATGAGCCACTGCTTCCGGCCCATACCTTCCTTTTCTAACTTAATGTGGCCACGTTTTTACTGAAGTTCTTTGAGTGATACGGTCGGAAATGGTGTATGGGATGGTGTACTATTTGTGTCCCTGTTGTCGAGAAATGTAGAATTTTTTTCCCTTTCAAACTTGATTGATAGCTTGTTGGGGATCAGAATTTTAGGGTCACAGTTCTCCCTCAGAATTCTGTAAAATTGCTCCTTTGACTTCTAGCAGTTAATGTAGCAGACGAGAGGCCCAGTGCCTATTGGAATGTCTTTCACTGGTTCATAACCTGATATTTCTGTCTGGAAACCTAGAGCGCTTTTATTTTGGCAATTCAGAAATTTAGCTAGATTAAATGTCTAGATGTCTAACATTTTTATTCTTCCTGTTCTGACATTACAGATGTTTTAGATATGGAAACTTAGGGATTTCTTAGGGAAACTTTCCTATCTGTTTTATTGCTTTTTCTCAATTCATTTTGAGATACTGTTTTTCAAGATACCGATTTATTACCCAGGTGGGTTTGTAATATACTTATAACAATTATATTATAATGTACGTATAACAATTGCTGCATTGCCATGTTGGAGGAGTCAAAGTAACTAATAAAAGATATCTGTGATGATATAAGTCTTGAGAAAAGCATTGACAGGCAAAAATAAATAAATATACACATACGTGCATAAATAAATACAATAAGGCATTCATTTGAGTGATGTTAGAAACGTGCATGAGAATTTTCATGACTTTATTTTGGAACTTGTTATTCCTTTTCAGGACCGGAAGTTAACCAAAGCTGAGCAGCAAAGATTCAAGGAAGAAGCAGAGATGTTGAAGGGTCTCCAGCACCCCAATATAGTTCGATTTTATGATTCCTGGGAATCTATATTAAAAGGAAAGAAATGTATCGTATTAGTGACTGAACTAATGACATCTGGAACCTTAAAGACGTAAGTTGACCCTAATAGTGCCAATGGAGTTTTATTTGGAAATAATTTCCAGGAGTCATAACAATTTTTATAAAATAAAACTACTCAAAGAATTTGTAGAATCTGGCTAGTGCAGTGGCCTGGAATCCCAGCACTTTGGGAGGCTGAGGAGGGTGGATCTCTGAAGCCCAGTAGTTCAAGACTAGCCTGGGCTACGTGGTGAAACCTTGTCTCTACCAAAAAAATACAAAAATTAGCCAGATGTGGTGGCACACACCTGTAGTCCCAGCTACTCAGGAGGCTGAGGTTGGAGGATGGCTTGAGCCTGGGAGGTGGAGGTTGCAGTGAGCCATGATCGTGCCACTATATTCCAGCCTGATTGACAAAGCCAGATCCTGTCTCAAAAAAAAAAAAAAAAAAAAAAGAATTTGTAGATTCTGAATCTAGTGACTGTTTTAAGTTAGGGTAAAAAAATTCAGATGTTAATGAAGTTTGTTAAAAAAATACAGTGCTGAGAAATCAATATTTTGGGATATTATAGAATTTTAGAATTAGAAATCATTATAGAGAATATAATTTTATTTTATTTTATTATTTTTTGGGACAGGCTCTCTGTTACCCAGACTGGTGTGATCATGGCTAACTACAGCTTCGACCTCATTGGGCTCAAGTGGCCCTCCCACCTCAGCCTCCTGAGTATCTGGGACCACAAGCACGCACCAATATGCCTGGCTAATTTTTTAAAATATTTTTTGAGAGATGGGATTTCACCATGTTGCCCAGGCTGGTCTCGAACTCCTGGGCTAAAAGCAATCTGCCCACCTCAGCCTCCCAAAGTGCTAGGGTTATAGGAATAAGGAACGATGCCCAGCCATAATTTTATTTCATAGAAGATAATATTTCGTAGAAGATAATATGGAGGGCTTGGTCAAGTTCAAATATCTAGTGAGCAATACTATTATGGTATTCTAATATAGTATTATAGTATATTCTTATAGTATTATAATATATAGTATAACATATAGTACTATATAGTCTAATACTATAGTATTATAGACTATTAAGTAATTAATAATAGTCTTTTTTCTAATCGCAATTATTCCTTTGGTGAATAATGACTTGTAAATATTAAATGTGGTTTAATCACTTGCAAATATTCAATATCGCATAAACTTTTTGTTTCCTAGCATTTCTGTGTATACAAAAATTTTACATAGTTTAACCTTCTCGTGACTATATAAACAGTTACTAGATAGTAGAGAAGAACTTTTTTAAAAAATTGTGCTGTCATTCTACAAAAGGTCACTCTGGAATGATTCTTATTTTGAATTAAAAATGCTACACTTAGCTAGGGGAGGTGGCTGATGCCTGTAATTCTAGCACTTTGGGAGGCCGAGGCAGGCGGATCACCTAAGGTCAGGAGTTCAAGACCAGCCTGGCTCACATAATAAAACCCTGTCTATACTAAAATACAGAAATTTAGCTGGGCATGGTGGTGCTCCCGCATAGTCCCAGTTACTTGGGAGGCTAAGGCACGAGAATCACATGAACCTGGGAGGCGGAGGCTGCAGTGAGCCGAGATTGCACCACTGCATTCCAGCCTGGGAGACAGAGTGAGACTTCATCTCAAAAAACAAACAAAAAAAATGCTACGCTTGGTAGGATGTCTTATCTAAGAATGAGGTCTTAGATTTAAAATTTTTTTTTGCCATAACAGGCAATAGAAAACAACTCAGTGATGTTCCGGAATCATAGTGCATAAGTTGTTTGCATATGTAATTTACCTTAATAGTATTCATATAATAAGCTGGACATGTTTGTTTACACATGGTCTTTTGTTTCTTTGTATAGGTACTTAAAACGATTTAAAGTCATGAAACCAAAGGTCTTAAGGAGCTGGTGCAGGCAAATTTTAAAGGGGTTGCAGTTCTTGCACACTAGGACTCCTCCTATTATACACCGGGATCTGAAGTGTGACAATATTTTCATCACGGGACCCACTGGATCTGTGAAGATTGGTGATCTAGGATTAGCCACCTTAATGCGCACCTCATTTGCCAAGAGTGTCATTGGTGATTAATGTTTCATAGTTTACTGGTTGGGTAAAGAGAGATTTTTCAATTGTATAGGTCTAGAACAGGGATCAGCCAGCTACGGCCAATAGGACAAACGTGGTTCACTGCCTGTTTTTGTAAATCAAATTTTATTAGGACTGCTTTTGCACCTACAAGTGACAGAGTTGGGTAGTTGTGTGACAGAGACCATACAGACTGCAAAGCTTAAACAATTTACCATCTGGCCCTTAACAGAAAAGTTTGCCAATACTGGGCTTAGACTGAATTTGCTTTGAAATACCTATTATGTACTGGCTTATTTCAGAGACATCCTAATGTATTTTTATATGATTATATTCATATTTAGGATTATTGAAAGGTTCTGAAGACAAAAGAAAGAGAGTTTACTAAGTTAATTCAGAAAAAAGTAGAAAGGATGGAAATAAAAACATTGTTTATCATTACCTAATCTTGAGCATTATAAATTATATGTATTATCAGTATGGAAAATTAAAAAAATTACTTCAGTGCTTTATGTAGATATAGCAAATATTCAACAAATTGTATTTTTATTTATTTATTTATTTATTTGAGATAGAGTCTTGCTCTGTCACCAGGTGCCAGGCTGGAGTGCGGTGGCACGATCTCGGCTCACTGCAACCTCCGCCTCCTGGGTTCAAGCAATTCTCCTGCCTCAGCTTCCCTAGTAACTGGGACTACAGGCGCGTGCCACCACACCCAGCTAATTTTTGTATTTTGGTAGAGACGAGGTTTCACCATGTTGGCCAGGCTGGTCTCGAACTCCTGACCTCATGATTTGTCCACCTCGGCTTCCCAAAGTGCTGGGATTACAGGCGTGAGCCACTGCACTCGGCCACAAATTTTTAACGCCACCACACCTGGCCAACAAATTTTATTCTTAAAAATTTGTGGCCGAGTGTGGTGGCTCACGCCTGTAATCCCAGCACTTTGGGAAGCCGAGGTGGACAAATCATGAGGTCAGGAGTTTGAGACCAGCCTGGCCAACATGGTGAAACCCCGTCTCTACTAAAAATACAAAAATTAGCCTGGCGTGCTGGCGGATGCTTGTAATCCTAGCAGCTGGGGAGGCTGAGGCAGGAGAATCGCTTTAACCTCGGAGGTAGAGGTTGCAGTGAGCCAAGATCGTGCCACCGTACTCCAGCCTGGGCAACAGACCAAGTCTCAAAAAAAAAAAAACAATTTTTTTTGCTTTGGGGGAGTAGAAATTAACGCAGATAATCCTTATGGGAAAGGGGATATGATCTTGGTGGATATATTTTTCTCTTTCATAAAAACGTGGTTGTGGTGTTATTTTGTAGGAACTCCTGAATTTATGGCCCCAGAGATGTATGAAGAACACTATGATGAATCCGTAGATGTTTATGCTTTTGGAATGTGTATGCTGGAAATGGCCACGTCAGAATATCCTTATTCTGAGTGTCAGAATGCAGCTCAAATATACCGTAAAGTAACTAGTGTAGGTATAACTTTTTTTTCCTTTTACTTTATCGGTTACCACATTTCATGTTGAAATTAGTTAAGTTTGACTTAGTGAAAACTAATTTGGTTGAGCTTTGGGTAACAGTATTAAATTTAACAACTGTAATGCAATAAGCCTTAGATTTATACTGTATGACTATACTTCATTAGAGTCATATAAAGTGCTTTGTATTAATATCTTTGGGAAAATGTATAGCTATATCATCTATATATATTTGTTTGTCAGGAATATTTAGTTATCTATTAGATGGATCTTATTTTTCATTTTTTTTTTTTTTTTTTTTTTTTTTTTTGAGACAGAGTCTCGCTCTATCGCCAGGTTGAAGTGCAGTGGCGTGATCCCGGCTCACTGCAACTTCCGTTTTCCGGTTTCAAGCACTTCTCCTGCCTCAGCCTCCCGAGTAGCTGGGACTACAGGCAGGCACCACTACGCCCAGCTAATTTTTTGTACTTTTAGTAGAGACGGGGTTTCACCATGTTGGCCAGGATGGTCTCGATCTCTTGACCTCGTGGATGGATCTTATTTCTCAAAGCTGAATAATAGAGACTGTCTACATGGTTTCCTCTAGGTCTAAAAGCCTTTTTATGAAAGAGCATTCAAAATATACTTCAATAGATACAGTATTTGAGTCCCTGCCATGAGTAAATTTTTGTGTTAGAAATTGTAAGGAATGCAAAGATGAGCAAGAAGTGTTTGCTACCCTCAAAGAGCTTACGTTTCTAATATGCTATAAATTCACAAATGATTATAAAATAAGAGGATGAGAGTATAGTAAGGAGCATAAGGAAGGTAGAGGCAAAGTATTATGCTTGTTCAAAGGAGGAGTACTTCAGAACCAGTTGGGTGGCTCAAGACAGGCCGTGAAAGATTGCTTGAGGTAGCTTAACAGTAGTAGGTACTGGTTTTTAAAATCCTTTTAAAATTAATATTATTTTTAATTGACTAATTGTTATTGTAATTTAAGGGGTACCATGTGATGTTTTGAGACATATATACACATATACACAATGTGGAATGATTAAATCAGGCTAATTAACATGTCTGTTACCTCGCTTATTATTTTGTATGGCAAGACATTTGAAATTTACTAAGTTACTTTGAAATTTACAATATATATTATATATATATATATATATATATATTACTGCATTTTAGGTTCTGGGGTACATGTAAAGAACATGCAGGATTGTTGCATAAGTACATACATGGCAATGTGGTTTGCTGCCTCCATCCCCATCACCTCTATCTGGCATTTCTCCCCATGTTATCCCTCCCCAACTCCCTAACCACCACTGTCCCTCCCCTAGTGCCCCGCAACAGACCTCAGTGTGTGATGCTCCCCTCCTTGTGTCCATGTGTTCTCATTCTTCAACACCCACCTATGAGTCAGAACATGTGGTGCTTGATTCTCTGTTCCTGTGTCAGTCTGCTGAGAATGATGGTTTCCAGGTTCATCCATGTCCCTACAAAGGACACGAACTCATCTTTTTTTATGGGTGCATAATATTCCGTGGTGTATATGTGCCACATTTTCCCTGTCCAGTCTATCATCGATGGGCATTTGTGTTGGTTCCAGGTCTTTGCTATTGTAAACTGTGCTGCAATGAACATTCGTGTGCATGTGTCCTTATAGTAGAATGATTTATAGTCCTTTGGATATATACCCAGTAATGGGATTGCTGGGTCAAATGGAATTTCTATTTCTAGGTCCTTGGGGAATTGCCACACTGTCTTCCACAATGGTTGAATTAATATACGCTCCCACCAACAGTGTAAAAGTGTTCCTATTTCTCCACATCCTCTCCACATCTGTTGTCTCCAGATTTTTTAATGATTGCCATTTAACTGGTGTGAGATGGAATCTCAATGTAGTTTTGATTTGCATTTCTCTAATGACTAGTGATGATGAGCATTTTTTCATATGTTTGTTGGCCTCAGATAGGTCTTCTTCTTTTTTTTTTTTTAAAGACGGGGTTTCACCATGTTGGTCAGGCTGGTCTTGAACTCCCGACCTCAGGTGATCCACCCGCCTTGGCCTCCAAAGTGCTTGGATTACAGGCGTGAGCCGCCACGCCCGGCCCATGAGCCACCACGCCAGACCAGATCTTCTTTTGAAAACTGTCTGTTCATATCCTTTGCCTACTTTTGAGTGGGTTTGTTTTTTTCTTGTAAATCTGTTTTAGTTCTTTGTAGATTTTGGATATAAGTCCTTTGTCAGGTGAGTAGATTGCAAAAACTTTTTCCCATTCTGTTGGTTGCCAGTTCACTCTAATGGTTGTTTCTTTTGCTGTGCAGAAGCTGTGGAGTTTAGTTAAATCCCATTTGTCTATTTTGGCCTTTGTTGCCAGTGCTTTTGGTGTTTTAGTCATGAAGTCCTTGCCTATGCCTATGTCCTGAATGGTTTTGCCTAGGTTTTATTCTAAGGTTTCTGTGGTGTTAGGTCTTATGTTTAAGTCTCTAATCCATCTGGAGTTAATTTTAGTGTAAGGTATCAGGAAGGGGTCCAGTTTCTGCTTTCTGCACATGGCTAGCCAGTTTTCCCAACACCATTTATTAAACAAGGAATCCTTTCCCCATTGCTTGTTTTTGTCAGGTTTGTCAAAGATCAGATGGTTGTAGATGTGTGGCATTGCCTCTGAGGCCTCTGTTCTGTTCTATTGGTTTATATCTCTGTTTTGATACCAGTATCATGCTGTACCATGCTGTTTTGATTACTGTAGCCTTGTAGTATAGTTTGAAGTCCGGTAGCATGATGCCTCCAGCTTTGTTCTTTTTGCTTAGAATTGACTTGGCTATGCGGGCTCTCTTTTGGTTCCATATGAAGTTCAAGGTGGCTTTTTCCAGTTCTGTGAAGAAGGTCATTGGTAGCTTGATGGGGATAGCATTGAATCTATAAATTACTTTGGGCAGTATGGCCATTTTCACGATATTGATTCTTCCTAACCATGAGCATAGAATGTTTCTCCATCTGTTTGTGTCCTCTCTTACTTCATTGAGTAGTGGTTTGTAGTTCTCCTTGAAGAGGTCCTTTACATCCTTTGTTAGTTGTATTCCTAGGTATTTTATTCTCTTTGTAGCAATTGTGAATGGCAGTTCATTCTTGATTTGGCTCTCTTTAAGTCTGTTATTGGTGTATAGGAATGCTTGTGATATTTGCACATTGATTTTGTATCCTGAGACTTTGCTGAAGTTGCTTATCAGTTTAAGGACATTTTGGGCTGAGATGATAGGGTCTTCTAAATATACAATCATGTCGTCTGCAAGTAGAGACAATCTGACTTCCTCCTTTCCTAATTGAATGCCCTTTATTTCTTTTTCTGGCCTGACTGCTCTCTGGCTAGAACTTCCAATACTATATTGAATAGGAGTGGTGAGAGAGGGCATCATTGTCTAGTGCCTGATTTCAAATGGAATGCTTCCAGTTTTTGCCCATTCAGTATGATATTGGCTGTGGGTTTGTCATAAATAGCTTTTATTATTTTGAGATACGTTCCATCCATACGTAGTTTATTGAGAGTTTTTACGTAAAGCACTGTTGAATTTTGTCAAAGGCCTTCTCTGCATCAGTTGAGATAATCATGTGGTTTTTTCTTTGGTTCTGTTTATGTGGTGGATTACGTTTAGAGACCTGCGTATGTTGAACCAGCCTTGCATCCCTGGGATGAAGCCTACTTGATCGTGATGGATAAGCTTTTTGATGTGCTGTCGCAATCGGTTTGCCAGTATTTTATTGAAGATTTTTGCATCTATGTTCATCGTGGTTATTAGCCTGAAGTTTTCTTTTTGTGTTAAGTCTCTGCCGGGTTTTGGTATCAGGATGATGTTGGTCTCATAAAATGATTTGGGAAGGATTCCCTTTTTTTGCATTGTTTAGAATAGTTTCAGAAGGAATGGTACCAGCTCCTCTGTACATCTGGTAGAATTCAGCTGTGAACCCATCTGGACCTGGACGTTTTTTGGTTGGTAGGCGATTAATTGCTGCCTCAACTTCTGCCCTTGTTATTGGTCTGTTCAGAGTTTCAACTTCTTCCTGATTTAGGCTTTGGAGGGTGCAAGTGTCCAGGAATTTATCCATTTCTTCCAGATTTACTGGTTTATTCGCATAGAGTTGTTTGTAGTAGTCTCTGATTATAATTTGTATTTCTGTGGAGTCAGTGGTGATATCCCCTTTATTATTTTTTATTGCATCTATTTGATTCTTCTCCCTTTTCTTTTTTATTAATCTGGCTAGTGGTGTGTGTCTATTTTGTTGATCTTTTCAAAAAGCAGCTCCTGGATTTATTGATTTTTTTGAAGGATTTTTTGTGTCTCTGTCTCCTTTAGGTCTGCTCTGATCTTAGTTATTTCTTGTCTTCTGCTAGCTTTTGAGTTTTTTTGATCTTGCTCCTCTAGCTTTTTCAATTTTGATGATAGTGTATCGATTTTAGATCTTTCCTTGCTTCTCTGGTGGGCATTTATTGCTATAAATTTCCCTCTAGACACTGCTTTAAGTGTGTTCCAGAGATTCTGGTACATTGTATCTTCATTCTTGTTGGTTTCGACGAACATAGGGCTTTATTTCATTGTTTATCCAGTTGACATTCAGGAGCCAATTGTTCAGTTTCCATGAAGTTGTGCTGTTCTGAGTTAATTTTTAAATTCTGAGTTCTAATTTGATTGCACTGTGGTCTGAGAGACTGTTTGTTATGATTTCCGTTCTTTTGCATTTGCTGAGGAGTGATTTACTTCCAATTATGTGGTCGGTTTTAGAGTAGGTGCCATGCGGTGCTGAGAAGAATGTATATTCTGTGGATTTGGGGTGGAGATTTCTGTAGATGTCTGTTAGGTCCGCTTGGTCCAGATCTGAGTTCAAGTCCTGAATATCCTTGTTAATTTTCTGTCTCGTTGATCTGTCTAATATTGACAGTGGAGTGTTAAAGTCTCCCACTATTATTGTGTGGGAATCTGTCTCTTTGTAGGTTGTTAAGAACTTGCTTTATGAACCTGGGTACTCCTGTATTGGCTGCATATATATTTAGTATCATTAGCTCTTCTTGATGCATTGATCTTTTTACCATTATGTAATGCCCTTCTTTGTCTCTTCTGATCTTTGTTGGTTTAAAGTCTGTTTTATCAGAGACTAGGACTGCAACTCCTGCTTTTTTTTTTTTTTTTTTTTTTTTTTTTTTTTTTTTTTTTTTTTTTTTTTTTTTTTTTTTTTTTTTTTTTTTTTTTTTTTTTTTTTTTTTTTGCTCTCCATTTGCTTGGTAAATCTTCCTCCGTCCCTTTATTTTAAGCCTTTGTGTATCCTTGCATGTGAGATGAGTTTCCTGGATACAGCACACTGATAGGTTTTGGCTTTTTATCCAATTTGCCAGTCTGTGTCTTTTGATTGGGGCATTTAGTCGATTTACATTTAAGGTTAATATTGTATGTGTGAATTTGATCCTGCCATTTTGATGCTAGCTGGTTGTTTTGCCCGTGAGTTGACACATTTTCTTCATTGTGTCGATACTCTTTACCGTTTGATACGTTTTTGGAGTGCCTGGTACTGTTTGTTCCTTTCATTGTTTAGTGCTTCTTTCAGGAGCTCTTGTAAGGCAGGCCTGGTGGTGAGGAAATCTCTCAGCAATTGCTTGTCCATAAAGGATTTTCTTTCTCCTTCACTTATGAAGCTTAGTTTGGCTGGATATGAAATTCCAGGTTGAAAGTTCTTTTCTTTAAGGATGTTGAATGTTGGCCCCCACTCTCTTCTGGCTTGTAGAGTTTCTGCTGAGAGATCCGCTGTGAGTCTGATGGGTTTCCCTTTGTGAGTAACCCGACCTTTCTTACTTCCCTTAGCATTTTTTCCTTCATTTCAACCCTGGTGAATCTGACGATTATGTGCCTTGGGGTTGCTCTTCTTGAGGAATATCTTTGTGGTGTTCTCTGTATTTCCTGGACTTGAATATTGGCCTGCCTTGCTAGGTTGTGGAAGTTCTCCTGGATAATATCCTGAAGAGCATTTTCCAGCTTGGATTCATTCTCTCCGTCACATTCAGGTACACCTATCAAACGTAGATTAGGTCTTTTCACGTAATCCCATATTTCTTGGAGGCTTTGTTCATTTCTTTTCATTCTTTTTTCTCTCATTTTGCCTTCTCATTTTATTTCATTGAGTTTATCTTCAATCTCTGATATCCTTTCTTCTGCTTGGTTGATTCAGCTATTGAAACTTGCGTATGCTTCGCGAAGTTCTCGTGCTGTGTTTTTCAGCTCCATCGGGTCGTTTGTATTCTTCTCTAAGCTGTTTATCCTAGTTAGCATCTCATCTCACATTTTTTCACGGTTCTTAGTTTCTTTGCATTGGGTTAGAACATGTTCTTTTAGCTCTGAGAAGTTTGTTATTACCCACCTTCTGAAGCCTATTTCTGTCAATTCATCCAATTCATTCTCCATCCATCTTTGATCCCTAGCTGATGAGGAGTTGTGATCCCTTGGAGGAGGAGAGGTGTTCTGGGTTTTGATGTTTCCCTCCTTTTTGCACTGTTTTCTTCCCATGTTAGTGGTTTTATCAACCCGTGGTCTTTGTAGTTGGTGACTTTTGGATGGGGTCTCTGAGTGGATGTCCTTTTTATTGATGTTGAAGCTATTTCTTTCTGCTTCTTAGCTTTCCTTCTAACAGTCAGGCTCCTCTGCTGCAGGACCGCTGGAGGTCCACTCCAGACCCTGCTGGCCTGGGGATCACCCGTGTGGGTGTAGAACAGCAAGGGTTGCCACAGGTTTCTTCCTCTGGTATCCTCGTCCCAGAAGGTTACCCACCAGATGTCGTCCTGAGCTCCCCTTTATGAGGTGTCTCTTTGGGTATATGGGGTCCAGGGAGCTGCTTGAGGAGACAGTCTGTCCCCTGTAGGTGCTCAAGTGCTATGCTGGGAGCTCTGCTGTTCCATGCAGAGCTGTTGGGCAGGGACCTTTAAGTCTGCTGCAGCTGAACTCATAACTGCCTGTTTTCCCAGGTGCTCTGTCCTAGGAAGGTCGGCTTTATTTAGAAGTCCTTGTTGTGCTGCGGCCTTTTTTTATAGATGCCCTGCCCCGCACTGAGTAGTCTAGTCACAGTCTGCCAGCAGAGTCATTACTGAGGTGCTGCAGGCTCTGCCCTGTTGCTTTGTGAACTGCCTAGGTAGTGGCAGACTGCTTCTGTAGGGTGGGACACCCTTCCTCCCATTGAGCTGGACGGTCCTGGGTCCAGCTGCACTTGCTGCGAAACTCTCAATCCAGAGCGTTTCAGATTGCTTGTTTTGTGGGTGTGATGCCCGCGAGCCAGATCACCTGGCTCCCTGTCTTAGCCCCCTCCCTTTCAGTTGAATGGGCAGCTCTGTCTCCCAGGCATTCCAGGCGCCAGCCAAAAAGGCAGCCCAGACTTTTGTGAGTTTCTGTGCACTGACACGGCACCGGCTGAAACTGCCGCACTAGTGGTGCTTTTCGGCCTGGGAATCTCCTGTACTGTGAACAGTGAAAACTTGTTTGGAAATGCGGTGAGCAGTCACCCTCTGTGCTGCTCTCGCTGGGAACTGCACTCCAGAGCTGTTCCTATTTGGCCATCTTGGATCCCCCCACAATATATTATTATTATCAACTATAGTTACCCTGCTGTACAGTAGATCTCAAAACTTATTCCTCCTGTCTAACTGCAACTTTTTCCTTTTGACCAATAACTCCCCATTTCCTCCTGTACAACTCCCAGTCTCTGGTAACCGTCATTCTACTCTTCTATGAGTTCATTGTTTTTAGATTCCATGTGTAAATGAAATCATGCTGTATTTGGCTTTTTGTGCTAGCTTATTTCACTTAACGTAATGTCTTCTTGGTTCATCCACATTGTCACAAATGACAGACTTTTCTTATTTTTTAAGGCCGAATAGTATTCCATTGTGTGTATATACCAGATTTTCTTTATTTATTCACTGATGAACATTTAAGTCATTTCCATATCTTGGCTATTGTGTATAGTGATGTAGTGAACATAGGAGTGCAAATATCTGTTTGACATACTAATTTCAGTTCCTTAGGGTATGTACCAAGAACTAGAATTGCTCTGGTAGTTCTATTTTTAGTTTTTTTGAGGAAGTTCCATACAATTTTCCATAACAGCTGTACCATTTATATTCCCATCAACAATGTACAAGGGTTTCCTTTTCTCTGCATCCTCACCAACACTTATCTTTCATCTTTTTGATAATAGCCATTCTAACAGATGTGAGGAGGTACTGTTTTTTAATGCATGTGGTATACCACGTACTTTTTTTTGTTGTTTGTTTGCTGAGACAGAGTCTCGCCCTGTCACCCAGGCTGGAGTGCAATGGCGTGATCTCGGCTCACTGCACCCTCCATGTCCCAGGTTCCAGTGATTCTCCTGCCTCAGCCTCCCAAGTAACTGGGATTACAGGTGCACACTATCACGCCTGGCTAATTTTTGTATTTTTATGGAGACAGAGTTTCACCGTGTTGGCCAGGCTGGTCTCTAACTCCTGACCTCATGATCCACCTGCCTCAGCCTCCCAAAGAACTGGGATTACAGGTGTGAGCCACCTCGCCTGGCCACCACATACTTGAATCTTTATCCCCTACAAGATAGGTGCAATCTTCAGTTTACAGATGAAGAAACTGAGAATCAGAGGTTGTGCCTTGCCCAACTTCCGGCAGCTACTGATAATGATGGGTTTTGACCCTAAGTCTGTCTGACTCTAGAAGTTTGTGTAAGGAGACAGAAATAAGGCTATAATCCAGAATGTGGGACATTCTATAGGACAAATGACCTAGTTTCTCCAACAAATAAAGAAAAAGGAAGGAAGGCTTTTATAGAATATGAAAAAGAGACTTAAGGGTGGTGAAAAGCTGGTAAATGTTTAACAACTGATTCTTTGAAAAAAGAAAGAATGCTGACTTCTAGTATTTGCTGATTTTTGTGGTATAAATATTCCCACCATGGCTGATTTCAAGTTACCAGTGTGACCTCTCTGAATGAAGAGTTGGGAAGACCCGCACGGTTGCACTCATTGTATGGTTATTTCTACTATGCGGATAGAGTAGCTGTAAACAACCTCAAACACATACATAATAGTCAACTGTAGTAAAATAGTTAGAGAGTGATGTTTTCAGTGTTTATTACCTTGGCTTTGTTTTGTTTTGTTTTGAGACAGAGTCTACGTCACCCAGGCTGGAGTGCAGTGGTAGCTGCAACCTCCGCCTCCCGGGTTCAAGCGCGTCTCATGCTTCAGCCTCCCAAGTAGCTGAGATTACAGGCGTGTGCCTCCATACCTGGCTAGTTTTAGGGATTTTTTTTTTTTTTACTTTTAAAAATAATTTCATGTGCTTGTTTTAATGTATTTTTTTTTATATATAAAGATGTGGTTAATCTGGTCTCGAACTCCTGACCTCAGATGATCTGCCTGCCTTGGCCTCCCAAAGTACTGGGATTACAGGTGTGGGCCACTGCACCTGGCCTACCTTGGCTTTTAATGTAATTTATTTAATTTTAAACTTTTATAATTTAGTTTTTTGTTTTTTTGTTTTTTCTTCAGGAACACGTGCACTTTATTGAACGCGATTGTAGGAAAGTGTGTGAGGGTTTGGACAGTGTGGTTCATGGTGTCCGGGGAAGACCAGCCGTGGTCGGGTTGCTGGGATGCTTCTCAGTGGGCCCTCCCCTTCCTATAATTTAGTTTTTAAAAAATGACCATGTTTAACAATTGGCTTGCAGAATTTCTGAAAACATAATATTATTTGTGAGCTGGTATGAGCTCACCCTACCCTATGGACCTTGTTTGGATCCTGATTTAAACAAACCAACTGTAAAAAGGCGTCATTTAGGCAATTTTGAAAATTTGAGTATGAATTGGGTTTCAGATGATATTTGATATTAAGGAATTGATGAGTATCTTAGGGGGGATGATTACATGATTTTTTTATTTTTAGTTTTTTGGAAACAGGGTTTGCTCTGTCACCCAGGCTTGAGTGCAGTGGCACGATCTTGGCTCATTATAGCCTTGACTTCCTGGGCTCAGGCAATTCTCTCACCTCAGCCTCCCTGGTATCTGGGACCACAGATACGTACCACCACACCTGGCTATTTTTTTTTTCGGTACTTTTGTGTAGAGATGGGATTTCACCGTGTTGCCCAGACTGGTCTGGAACTACTGGGCTCAAGCAATCTCCCTGCCTTGGCCTCCCAAAGTACTGGGATTATAGGCATGAGCCACTGTGCCTGAGCTACACAATTTTTTAAAAAAGGTTCTTATTTGCTAGAGATGTAAACTGCAGAATTTATGGGTGAAATGACATGATGCCTGAGATTTGCTTTAAAATATTCCAGGATACAATATGTGTGGGGGCAAATAGCTGAAACAAGGTTGACAAAATGTTGATTGTTGTTGAAACTGGTGATGGTTACACAGGACTTTATTATGCTATTCTACTTTCAAGTATGTTTGAAAATTTCTGTGAGAGCTCAGAAAAAGAGGTAAGGCTAGAATTTGTTTTTAGTTTTGGCCCGTATTTTGGAGGGCCATAAGTAGAAAAGAATTTTGCAAGTTACAATTCCTGAACTGTTTTTACTTAGGAGCAGAGAAAGGCAGTAATTGCCCAGGGCTGAGAAATGAGTAATCAGTGGGAATGTCAAAGAGGGCTTTTTCTATAGGTAGAATAACAGGGCAATTTTTAAAAATTTTAAAATAACTTAATTAATTTATTAATTAATTTTGAGACAGAGTCTTCTTCTTGTTGCCCAGGCTGGAGGGCAATGGCGGGATCTCAGCTCATTGTAACCTCTGCCTCTCAGGTTCAAGTGAGTCTCCTGCCTCAGCCTCCTGAGTAGCTGGGATTGCAGGCGTGTGCCACCACACCCGGCTAATTTTGTATTTTTTTTTAGTAGAGATGGAGTTTCTCCATGTTGGTTAGGCTGGTCTCGAACTCCCGATCTCAGGTGATCCACCCGCCTTAGCCTCCCAAAGTGCTGGGATTACAGGTGTGAGCTACTGTGCCTGGCCTAAAATTTATTTTTATTTTTATTTTTTTATGGTACTTTGAGTTGCTGTTTTAATAGGTCCATTTTTTGAATAATGACTTTATTATTTTACATTAAAGTCATTAAAAATGCCATATCACAATTCAGATTTCCATCTGTCTTAAGCTTCTATGTTTTAGGGACTAAATAAACTCCTAATTTCATCAGATTTATCTAGTACGTAATATTGGGCTTTCTGATTCTGTGTCCTTTGAGGTATCATGACCGGCCTAGAAGTAGATGTTAGATTGCCTCATTCCTTAACAATTATTCTTTCCATTGTACCTTTCTGCTTCCAGCTTAATTTGGAATTTTCTATTAAATGACTGCAATGATTTTACTTGGGTTATTTTTTAAATCTAAAATGCTTAAATAAAAGATAACAGAATATAGTATCACATGACACTGGTTAGAATATTTAAAAAAAAAGATAACAGAATATAAAATAAGCAGATTCAGGCAGCCAACACAGTTATTACAGAAACATTTTTAATTGTCTGGACTTCATTTGTTATTGAATTCCTAGAACCTGATAATTAGCTTCAGGTACGTGCTCTCAATATTTTATTATTGCTTAAGGATAAAAATAATACAGATTTCTTAAATATGTAAGTACATATATATGTTCATATGTATACATATATACACACATTTACACATATGTATCCACTGATTGCTCATTGCTTCTAGCCATTCTAGAAGACTGAAATATATTGAATTGGGCTGGGTGTGATGGCTCATGCCTGTTAGCACTTTGGGAGGCTGTGGCAGAAGGCTTGTTTGAGCCCTGGAGTTCAAGACCAGACTGGGCAACATAGCAAGACCTTGTCTCTACAAAAAGAAAAAAAAATTAGCTGAGTTTGGCGGCATGTGCCTGTAGTCCCAGCTACTCTGGAGGGTGAGGTGGGAAGATTACTTGAGCCTGGAAGATCGAGGCTGCAGTGAGCTGTGATCATGCCACTGCACTTTAGCCTGGGTGACAGAGTGAGACCCTATCTTAAGAAAAAAAAAAAAAAAAAAAAAAATATATATATATATATATATATATATGTATATATATGTATATATACGTATATATATATACGTATATATACGTATATATATATATATATACATATATACGTATATATAGAGAGAAAATTGGAATGTTTGAAATAGAGAAGGCTTTATTTTGAATTTTCAAAAGGTTTTAAAAATAGCATTAATTATTTTCTTATTTCAAAAAAATACTTATTATATTTTGTTAATTAGGATTATACTGTATGTACTGTGTGTACATTTTGGGATCCTATTTTTCCCTACTTAATATACATTATGAGAATTCCCCATGTCATTAATTATTCTGAGAACAATTTTAGTTTCTGTATATTGTCATATATACCTGCAGGTCTACGTTTGAAAAACATACTATGTATATAACTTAGTATGTGTAACTTTACCTCTGTTGTCAGAGGTTTAGATTATTTACAGTTTTTTACTGTTATTTGTAGACAACAACCTTGTCCAAAGGTTATTAAACTTATGCTCTCTCTATATATATATATACATATATTTACACATATTTCATTTAAAACTTGAGAATGGTTTAGTGATAAAAATAATGTTTAATAAATGTCATGTTGACTTGGGCTTTCAACTGCATCATTTGTTACTAGAAACCATTTTTTTTCTCCTAGGGCATAAAACCAGCCAGCTTCAATAAAGTCACTGATCCTGAAGTGAAAGAAATCATCGAAGGATGTATTCGTCAAAACAAATCTGAAAGGTGGGTGCAATTGTAGCAAAACAACGTAAGTGAAAGATGCATTTTTCTCTTATCTTGCATTCGGTCATTTTCTGATCATTCAGTCATGCCGAGTTTGAGTTTTGAGTAGAAGCCAAACCATACTGTCTAGATCGAAGTGTATCAGTGCATGTTGTTTGCCATTTTAGACTTGAATATCATGTGCTGAATTTTTCTCGAACTGACGTTTGGGTTGCGTTTGTGTGTGTGTGCGCATTTTGACAAGTTGTCATCGCCTTCACCCATCAGCTTCACAGTCAGTAGGCCCTCACAGGTTAATCTGCTTCTAACAGTTGAGAGTGGACAGATTTTTAAAAATTTGATTATATATCCTCGTATCACTATAATGACAAAGCTAATATGGATAGAAGAAGTATGTATTCAAGAAATTGTATTCCACGTTTATTTATCTCACAATTTGTGTTTGCCTTATAGACAACTCCCATTACTCTTAGATTTTGCCTCCCTTTAGGATTTATTTCTTATTTAATTTTTATTTATTTATTTATTTTTGAGACAGAGTCTCGCTCTGTTACTCGGGCTGAAGTGCAGTGGTGCAATCTCAGCCCACGGCCACCTCTGCCTCCCAGGTTCCAGTGATTCTCCTGCCTCAGCCTCCCGAGTAGCTGAGATTGCAGGCACATGCCATAACACCTGGCTAATTTATATATAATATATATAATATATATATATATTTTTTTTTTTAAATTTTATTTTATTTTGAGACAGAGTTTCACTCTTGTTGCCCAGTCTGGAGTGCAATGGCTTGATCTCAGCTCACTGCAACCTCCGCCTCCCAGGTTCAAGCCATTCTCCTGCCTCAGCCTCCCAAGTAGCTGGGATTACAGGCATGTGCTACCATACCCAGCTAATTTTTTATATTTTTAGTAGAGATGGGGTTTCTCGGTCTCGAACTCCCGACCTCAGGTGATCCGCCCACCTCGGCCTCCCAAAGTGCTGGGATTACAGGCGTGAGCCACCGCGCCTGGCCTAATTTTTATATTTTAATAGAGATGGGGTTTCACCATGCTGGCCAGGCTGGTCTCCAGTTCGTGGCTTCAAGTGATCCACCTGTCTCAGCCTTCCAAAGTGCTGGCATTACAGGCGTGAGCCACCATGCCTGGCCTGCCTCCCTTTAGTTTCAGCTTTAGACAATTGCTGACGTTAAATTGGTGGGTTCATCTTTTGATTTTTGCCTCCTTATTGATAATTATTAGTAAAGGTGATACATCCTTTGTAGAAATTTTCGTGGGTTTATTGGCCATTTGTATATCTTTGCAGAAATGTCTATTTAACTCTTTTGCCCATTTTTAATTGGCTTGTTTGTTATTTTTGTTGTTGAGATAGGAGTTCAGGCATGCTTTTAAAAATGAGGCTAAAAATACTATGTAGAAGTAGCTCTTTTAGTTCAGATTCTGATTGTTGTTTGTACAGCCTTTAAATATGTTCTATTACCAAAGAACATTGGAATACTGAAAAGGATTCATAGCATATTAGTATACTGGAAAAAGCACAGGCTTCAACATCAGACTTAAAGTCAAATCGGGACTCACACTTAGCCCGTGTGATCTTGAGCAAGTTAGTTGCATAAAACAAGTATTATTTTAATGACTGAAAGGATAATAGGCTGAGCATGGTGGCTTACATCTATAATCCTAGCACTTTGGGAGGCCAAGGCATGAGGATCACTTGAGGCCAGGAGTTCAAGAGCAGTCTGGGAAGCAAAGTGAGACACTTGTCTCTACAAAAGATTAAAAACAAAAAAATTAGCCAGGTGTAGTGGCACATACCTGTAGTCCCAGCCCCTAGGGAGGCTGAAGTGGGAGGATTGCTTGAGCCCAGGAGTTGGAGGCTGCAGTGAGCTATGATCATGTCACTGTACTTTAACCTGAACGACAGAGTGAGACACTATCTTAAAAACAAACTGGCTGTACACAGTGGCTCTTGCCTATAATCCCAGCACTTTAGGAGGCTCAGGCAGTTGGATAACTTGAGGTCAGGAGTTTGAGACCAGCCTGGACAACATGATGAAACCCCATCTCTATAAGAAATACAAAAATAGCTGGGCATGGTAGTGGGTACCTGTAATCCCAGCTAACTGGGGGGCTGAGGCAGGAAAATTGCTTGAACCTGGGAGGTAGAGATTGCAGTGAGCTGAGATCGTGCCACTGCACTCCAGCCTGGGCAACAGAGTGAGACTCCATCTCAAAACAAGCAGACAAGCAAACAAATAAACTAAAATAATTTTACCGTAAATAATAAAAATTTGATAGTAAAAATTTACTATAAATAATACAGTGAAAATTTTTACTGGGAAGCAGAGGGCTTTACTTGGTTGTGCCTCCTTAAACAGATCTTGCTTTAGTCTTAAAAGTGATTCATTTGAGCAAGCTTTTTCTTTTTTTTTTAAACCAACTTTGTATGGAATGATGGCTTATTCTATTCATGACACTGTCTTAGTTAAGTATTTGTCATTTGGTCACTGAAAATCCTCAGTTAGAAGAATTGAAAATCCTCTAACTGAGGGGTTTCAGGGTTTCAATCCTGCAGGGGGTTGAAAATCCTCAACTTAGAAGATACCATGCTGTCTATATACTTTTTCTGTTTAAGTAGTATGGGAAATGTCTCTGTAGACTTTATGCAGTACATCAGTTTCAGTTCTCCCTGGCTTGTAATACAGAGTTTAAATATTATGTATCTGTTTTAAAAGTTACTAAAATAAATTAACTTACCCAGCTTGTAAACAAGTCTTTTGAAGCTATGTCCTCTATATCTCTTCAGAGATTGTTAATCCCTAATATTAGGCTAGGGTTATATCCATTATATGTATACTCTGGCCTAAAACCAGAGTTAAATACAAAAACCACTGGACTTTCCTGAACCACATTAGCTTCACCCATGGCATTCTGTAAAGTGCACTGACTAGATTATTGTTAATGGAACCAGTGACTTCTGTTTATAACATTTGTAAAAAGAGTTTGAATTTTTAATTTACTTTAGAGTTTATAAATCTGGAAGAGTTTTTGGTTCCCTTTGCGAAGAATCTACTGTTTGAGTCTCAATAACTTAAGCCAGTGGCTTAGGGAAATTTGCCTAACATGTACTAAACTACTTCTCCAGTTCTCATTAGGCATCATTTTATATATGTTAAACTTTGTTATGTAGCTGTATTACTGATAATAAATCATTTTTAATTGAAGTCACTCCATATGCATGTTAGTTGGGATTTCTTTGCATCCCTGATAATAAGTTGGATATAAGATTTGTTGTTTTGCTTCCACAGGGTCTGTTAAAGAAAGAGATTTGGTTTTTATTTATTTTTATTTTTTATTATTATTTTTTTGAGACAGAGTCTCGCTCTGTCGCCAGGCGCCAGGCTGGAGTGCAGTGGCACGATCTCAGCTCACTGCAACCTCCGCCTCCCGGGTTCAAGCAATTCTCCTGCCTCAGCCTCCCGAGTAGCTGGGACTACAGGCTCAGGCCACCACAACCAGCTAATTTTTGTATTTTTAGTAGAGATGGGGTTTCACCATGTTGGCCAGGATGGTCTTGATCTCTCTCTTGACCTCATGATCTGCCTGCCTGGGCCTTCCAAAGTGTTGGGAGATTTGGTTTTTATAACAAGGCAGATTAATGATTAAATTGATAGAACATTTAAAATCAGTTTTTTTGCTTTCATACAATTTTTAGTAAAGGGTCTACATCTTGCTATGATTGGAAAAACTGATAATGAGTTATATGTTTTGTTTATTAGGTTGTCTATCAGGGACCTATTAAACCACGCATTTTTTGCTGAGGATACAGGATTGAGGGTGGAGTTAGCAGAAGAAGATGATTGCTCAAATTCATCCCTGGCTTTGAGACTCTGGGTTGAAGACCCTAAAAAATTGAAAGGCAAACACAAGGACAATGAAGCTCTTGAATTTAGTTTCAATTTAGAGACAGATACACCTGAGGAAGTAGCATATGAAATGGTAAGTTAATCATGCCACTATTCCCCTCACCTCTTATTGTATCAGGGTTGATTCCTTTCTCCTTCTTATTGCTTTCTTTCCTCTCATTTCCTTTATTTAAATTGTTATGTTGTTGTGAACTATATCGCTGTGACACAGTATATTAAATTTGTATGTACAGTGTAAAGAATAATAAAGCTCTACATTTATTAAGAAATAGAACATTACCACTACCTTAGAAGCCACCCAAGTGTCTTTCTCATTTGCATTTCCCTCCCTCATCACCGTGAGTAATATCTACCCAGACTTTTTTCTTTTTTTGAGACAGAGTCTCTCTCTGTTACCCAGGTTGGAGTACAGTGGCACAATCTTGGCTCACTGCAACCTCCGCCTCCCAGGTTCAAGCGATTCTCCTGTCTCAGTCTCCCAAGTTGCTGGGATTATAGGTGCCTACCACCATGCCTGGTTAATTTTTGTACTTTTAGTAGAGACAGGGTTTCATCATGTGAACCAGGCTGGTCTCGAACTGTTGACAGCAAGTGACCTGCCCACCTTGGCCTCCCAAAGTGCTGGGATTACAGACGTGAGCCGCTGTGTCCGACCCTCTACCCAGACTTTTGTGTTACTCATTTCTTTGTTTTTCATCATAGTTAACCTAACTAATATATTGTTTTGTTTTGAAAACCGAATGGCAAGCACGCACCTAGCTGACTATGAGAAAAGGCAGTATTGGTACAATTAGTTGAAGAGTCCCAGGAGAGGATAAGCTGAAGAGAGTTTCTCAGTCACAGTGAGTCTGGCTTCAGTTTCCCTAAGAGTTTACAAGAGCTGCTTCTGGGGAAGTCAGAGGGTAAGGTTCTGGATGAGGCCAGGAAAATACACCCACGTCTCAGCACAGTCAGGGCGCCGGCAGGGCTGTTAATGCAGACCAGAAATTAGTTGTCTGGTTACCGTATGGTTTGATGGGGAGCGGGCCGCTCTGACTCTTCGCTTCCAATCTCTCTGTGACCAGCTCCCACCCTCAATAGTAGATCACAGCAGGCAACTTCTGTGGGGTGAAATGCATGTCCACACCTGCTCCAGGCAGCCGCAGTGCTGGTGGGAGGGTGTGCAGGAGCCGCAGCAGCACATACTCAAAACTGGCCAAGTACAGACCGTCTGAGCCAGACTCACCTGGGCATTCTGGCCTCAGGTTAAAAAGCAGGATGGGGCAATGACAGTGGGGACTTTGAAATGATAGTCTTTAACATGTCTTTCTGATCATACTGTTGTAAGCTGGAATGATTACTTTGGACATCCGATATACAGCTATCACACTGGCATTTCCCTTTACCATATTCCTAGACTTCACTTTGCTTCACTCTTGTATTTAATTTTGGGTTTCCTAAATCCCGTGTCTTTCTCTTTCTTGGCGTATCCTTTTTAGTGACACACTTCCTCTGCTAGCTTCTTAGAAAAGAGTACATGAGAGTTAAATTCTCTGACATTTACATGCATAAAACCACCTTTTTCAGCCACATGCGGTGGCTCACACCTGTAATCCCAGCATTTTGGGAGGCCGAGGGGGGTAGATCATGAGGTCATGAGATGGAGACCATCCTGGCCAACATGGTGAAACCCCGTCTCTACCAAAAATACAAAAATTAGCTGGGCATGGTGGCATACACTTGTAGTCCCAGGCACTTGGGAGGCTGAGGCAGGAGAATCGCTTGAACCCAGGAGGCGGAGCGGAGGTTGAGTGGGCCGAGATCGCTCCACTGCACTCCAGCCTGGCGACAAGAGTGAGGCTCCATCTCAAAACACAAACAAACAAAAAGAAACACTTTTTTCTATATTCATATTTAGTCAATCATTAAAGGCATTTTATGTTGGCATTTTTTTTCTTTTTTCTTTTCTTTATTTTTTTAAAGACGGGGTTTCACCATATTGGTCAGGCTGGTCTCGAACTCCTAACCTCAGGTGATCCGCCCGCCTCAGCCTCCCAAAGTGCTGGGATTACGGGCGTGAGCCACCATGCCCTGCGGCTTTTTTTTTTTAATTTGGAGTGATTGCTCCATGCTCTACTAGCTTTCAGCATTGCTGTTAAGTCCAGAATTGTTATGATTACTGATGTTTCACATATGACCCATTGTTTTCCTCTCTGGAAGCTTGTAATATCTTCTCTTTTTTCTTAGTGTTCTAAAATTTCAGTGATTTATCTTGATTTTGGCCATCTTTCAACCATTGTTTTGGATACTCAGTGGACCCTTTCGATCCATCAGCCCATATCCTTTAGTTTTTGGGAAATTACTTGAAGTATTTTGTTAATGATTTCTTTTTCTTTGTTTTTTCTTTCTGGAACTGCTGTTATTTGGATGTTGAGCGTCTTGGACTCATTCTTCAATGTTCTTATCTTTTCTGTTTTCTACCATTTTGTCTTTTTATTCTTCTTTCTGGTGGATATTACCAACTTTACTTCCTAACCCCTCTATTGAGTTTTTCATTTCTGCTATCGTGTTTTGAATTTGAAGAGTCTGTTTTTATTTTTTGTCTGTTCTTTTTTTAAAGTCAACATTTTGTTCTTTGTTTTATAGATGCAGTATTACTTTATATCTCTGTCATAGTCTGTTTCCTCCAAGTTCCTGGTTTTCTCTTTGTTGGTTTTGTGTTCTGTCTTTTTTTTTTTTTTTTTTGAAACAGAGTTTCGCTCTTGTTGCCCAGCCTGGAGTGCAATGGCACAATCTCGGCTCACTACAACCTCTGCCTGCCGGGTTCAAGTGATTTTCCTGCCCCAGCCTCCCAAGTAGCTGGGATTACAGGCACCCATCACCATGTCCAGCTAATTTTTTTTGGTATTTTTAGTAGAGACAGGGTTTCACCATGTTGGCCAGGCTGGTCTCGAACTCCTGACCTCAGGCGATCCACCCGCCTCAGCCTCCCAAAGTTCTGGGATTACTGGCATGAGCCACCGCGCCCAGCGTTGTTCTGTCTTCTTGTGAGAGGCTTTTCTCATATTTCTGGTAAATCTTGGCTGTCTACTAATAATTAATAGTAGGAGACTATATTAGTTTTCTATTGCTATGTAACAATTTACTACAAATTTGGTGGCTTAAAACAACACTCTTTTTTTTTTTTGGAGATGGAATTTTGCTCCTGTTGCCCAGGCTGGAGTACAATGGCGTGATCTCGGCTCACCACAACCTCCGCCTCGCAGGTTCAAGCAATTCTCCTGCCTCAGCCTCCCGAGTAGCTGGGATTACAGGCATACACCAGCATGCCCGGCTAATTTTGTATTTTTAGTAGAGACGGGGTTTCGCCATGTTGGTCAGGCTGATCTTGAACTCCTGACCTCAGGTGATCCACTGGCCTTAGCCTCCCAAAGTGCTGGAATTATAGGTGTGAGCCACCACGCCTGGCCAGCAACACCCATTTATTATCTCACAATTCTGTAGATCAGAAATTCTCTACTGCTCAGCCCTGTTCCTCTGAGATGACAAGGCAGAACCTTTTCTTCTTCTCTCTCTCTTCTAATGCCTAGTAAGATGTAGTACTTCACTGTTAGCATACTTGCCTCTGCCTAGAATGCTGGTCCTCACTCCAAACTTCTGCACATCCCTCAATAGTGTGCATGTTCCTTTTTTGGCTTTAATGCAGGTCAGAATTTACCTTCCAGGCTAGATGTGATGGCTCATACCTGTCATCCCCGCACTTTGGGGAGGCCAAGGCAAGAGGATTGCTTGAGGCCAGGAGTTTGAGACCAAAGCCCAAGCAAGATAGGGAGACCCCGTCTCTACAAAAAATTAAAAATTAGCCGGGTGTGGTGGTGCACGCCTGTGATCCCAGCTACTTGGGAGACTGAGGTGGGAGGATCACTTAAGCCTGGGAGGTCAAGGCTGCAGTGACCTATCATCATACCACTGCATTCTAGCCTGGGTAACAGAGTGAGACCCTGTCTCTCAAAAAAAAAAAAAAAAAAAATAGAATTCTTCTGTGACAACACTTACTCTGTTTCCTCCAGAGATGCAATGTGCTCCTACTTAAGATCTTTACAGCAGCTCATTTTTAGCTCATTTCAAGTTATGTCCATTTCACACCACCAGACAGTGTGCTCATACATGACAAAGCACTGACTTTGTCACCTCTGTCTGGTACCTAGTACCGCGCACATTATAGACACTTAATGTTGCTGAATAAGGAAACCTTTTTAATCCTTCAAAAAACTTAATGGCAGTTCTAAATTGCGTGTGATAAGGCTGCATATACTGAAACATCAAATTGTTTTGTTTGTTTTTGTTTAAAGCCTGAATTATTTTAACAATGCTTGGTAATAGTATTGCTTTTTCTCGTGCCAATTAGAGGCTCTGACATTTATGTACGTCTTTGTTTAAGAGAGAATATAGAAATAGATTAACCATTAATTTGGAATTTGGGGGCATAAAATAACTGCTAGTAAAAAAAAAAAAAAGTTAAAATTGGCTGGGCGTGGTGGCTCACGCTTGTAATCCCAGCACTTTGGGAGGCCAAGTCAGGCGGATCATGAGGTCAGGAGTTTGAGACCAGCCTGGCCAACACAGTGAAACCCTGTCTCTACTAAAAATACAAAAAAAATTAGCTGGGTGTGGTGGCAGGCACCTGTAATCCCAGCTACTCAGGAGGCTGAGGCCGAGGCAGGAGAATTGCTTGAACCTGGGAGGCAGAGGTTTCGGTGAGCTGAGATTGCACCATTGCACTCCAGCCTGGGCGACAGAGCAAGACTCTGTCTCAAAAAAAAAAAAAAAAAAAGAATTAAAATCTTAAATGTTGAAGAAGTAGTTTGCTTATTATGTTTTGTTTTGTTTGTAGGTCAAGTCTGGGTTCTTTCATGAAAGTGATTCCAAAGCTGTTGCTAAATCCATTAGAGATCGGGTGACCCCGATAAAGAAGACAAGGGAGAAGAAGCCTGCTGGCTGCTTGGAAGAACGCAGGGATTCTCAGTGCAAGTCTATGGGGAATGTATTCCCTCAGCCCCAGAATACAACTTTGCCCCCTGCTCCCGCTCAGCACACTGGAGCTGAATGTGAAGAAACGGAAGTTGATCAACATGTTAGACAACAGATTCTACAAAGAAAACCACAGCAGCACTGCTCGTCTGTTACAGGTAACACAGTTACAGCTTGTAAAAGCAAGCAAGCGGGCAATTATATTCCCTAATCTTTATTTATTTTGAAGGGCAGTGGTCAATGGCCTATTTTGTTTCTTTTCCTTTTTGTATATTTGCTTATCTTTAAGTAGCACTACTGTGTTTTTCACAGCATTCTATTATCTATCATTTCATCAAGGCTTTTGTAAAACCCCTGAAATAGACTGTTTGTTAAGTGACTTGTCTAAGGTGCTAGTTGCAGAAGGATTATAATCGAGCATCTGGTTTTGTTCAGGGTATAAATAAAATGACCTTATTATCATTTTTGAGGGTCCAACATAAACCCTTTTTTTTTTTTTTTTTTTTTTTGAGGCAGGGCCTTGCTCTGTTACCCAGGCTGGAGTGCACTGGCGCGATCATGACTCACTATAGCCTCGACCTCCCCAGGCTCAAGTGATCCTCCCACCTTAGCCCCCTGAGTAGCTGGGACTACAGGTGCATGCCACTACACCTGGCTGATTTTCGTATTTTCTTTTGGTAGAAACATATTGGCCAGGCTGGTTTCAAACTCCTGGGCTCAAGCCATCTGCCTGCCTTAGCTTCCCAAAGTATTAGCATTATAGGCATGACCCACCGCGCCCAGCCACATAAATCTTTTAATAAAGAAAATATAGAGCTAGGCCAGGCTCGGTAGCTTGGCTCATGCCTGTAATCCCAGCACTTTGGGAGACCGAGGCAGGCAGATCATGAGGTCAAGAGATGGAGACCATCCTGGCCAACATGGTGAAACCCCGTCTCTACTAAAATACAAAAAATTAGCCAGACGTGGTGGTGCACGCTTATAGTCCCAGCTACTTAGGAGTCTGAGGCAGGAGAATCGCTTGAACCTGGGAGGCAGAGGTTGCAGTGAGCCGAGATCGTGCCGTTGTACTCCAGCCTGGCGACAGACTGAGACTCTGTCTCAAAAAAACAAAAAACAAAATTTAGAACTAAAGGTGAAATTTATTCCTCAAGAAGGAATTTTCTAGTCTTTAAGACCCTTTGTATGTTAGGCTCAAGTATAAAATTAGCACAATTCTGCTAATTTCCTGCTGTAACGCATTTTATTTTCTAGAAGGACACAGTATTTGCATAATAATAACCTATTGTTCTACAAAGACAGTATTCTAAGTTATAGGAGGAAGAGAATATGACATATTTTACTGAAATCCTAATGTCAAGTGTAGATTAGTTAGGGATATATGTGACATGGCCACCAAATGGAGCTGATTTTTATCTGATTCTCTGTTTTTAGGTTTGCTTTACTTAGAAAATTTTAGTTCTACCACAGTGTCAACATTTCATTGTTTGGTACAGAGTTTACATGCTGGTTTTTGATTAATGCTATAGTGTAAATATTTTATTTGAAGCTATGTCAGGTTCTCCGAGTGAAAAAGCCGTTAAAGAGACACCATTACCTATACTATTTGGACATTTTGTGCTTCAAGTTTTCCCTTCTACCTGTTACTTATTTTCTTTGTTATAGGTGACAATTTGTCTGAGACAGGAGCTGCATCAGTTATACATTCAGATACTTCAAGTCAGCCCACTGTAGCCTATTCCTCAAATCAAATGATGGGCTCTCAAATGGTTTCTAACGTCCCGCAGGCTGAAATAAATGTTCCAGGGCAAATTTATTCATCTCAGCAACTAGTAGGACATTACCAGCAAGTTTCAGGGGTGAGGTGAACTGTTATATTTTTAAATATATAATCAGTATATTTACTATAAATGGGAAAGTTTATCTTTAATCTTTTTATTCCCTTATTTTAACAGTTACAGAAGCAGCCAAAACTGACTCAACCCCAGGTTTCCCCATTAACTGTTCAGAAAGTTCCACAGATAAAGGTAAGACACATTTTAGAGGCTTTATATTCATTGAAACAAATTTAACACTGCCTAGATTTTCTGACAGGCAAAGATTCTCTTTTATAAATCAGTTATAGTTTAGAGAAAGGTCACCAAAAGCTAAAAGTTTTTTATGATTTCCTTCACCCAAGACATTCCTCTTTAGTGTGCCTGACATTGTGTAACCAGAATCTGGAGATACTACTTGTCTAATTGGAGAAGAAATAGAGAGCTCAGTATGTGTGGACAAAAGATTTATTTAGGATTGATCTCTTCCTCTTATTAATGATTATTTGTTCTTTGTATTAAACTTTTCCAGCCTGGTTTGAACATGAAAGGATGTCTATTACAGTTAATTAGAAATAGTATTTTATACATTTTCATAACTTTAGCATGTTCATCTAAACTCTTGACTTGTTTTGGTTCATGTTGATTTCTGTAGGAAAAAGAAGTGTTTGTTTGTCAGAATTTTTTTTTTTTTTAATACCAAGTCTCGCTCTGTCCCCCAGGCTGGAGTGCAGTGGCGCGATCTCGGCTCACCTCAACCTCCGCCTCCTGGGTTCAAGTGATTCTCCTGCCTCAGCCTCCCAAGTAGCTGGGACTACAGGCGCACACTGCCACGCCTGGCTAATTTTTCGCATTTTAGTTTTAGTAGATACAGGGTTTCACCGTGTTGCCCAGGCTGGTCTTGAACTCCTGAGCTCAGGCAATCCGCCCACCTCAGCCTCCCAAAGTGCTAGGATTACAGGTGTGAGCCACCGTGCCTGGCCTTTCTATAAGGCTCTTAAAGTCAGAATTATTCATTTCTGACAAAGAGTTAACTAACAGTCTGTGTTGAGTTCATATATTAAGACTGTATCCTGGTTCCCTAGGTTATGGACTCCGGATACATGGTTGCGTTTTTCTTTGCCATTACCCGGTTTTCTCCCCTCACTTCCCACCATATCTTGCATGTGTCTTCTCTCTCTGGGAGTGAGATGATCTAAGTTCCTGTTTAGCTGCTAGTTAATAGAGAATGCCTGGTTTGGGTAGCTGCTGGTACATCTTTAAGAGATTAGTATATTATCAGTTCATCATCAGATTTTTAATGACTACTACCTTCTGGGGATACGAAGTAAAATAAAATGATCCTTGCCCTCAGAGCGCTCAGTTTTGTAGGGGAAAGCGTGTACTTCACAAATGCCAGATGCATTTAAAATCTGCTAGGGGTAGATTTAGTTTGATATAGTTATGGTGCCTAGTTGTAATTGAGCTCATGTTGTAGTTTGATTTGCTTCTTTCTAAGCCTATAGTGCAAAGTGTGTTGAGTGGGTGCTTAAATTTAACTTAGGTTAAACTATATAAGCATACAGGTATGTTTACTTTAAAATATGTTACAAAAATTTAAAAAAATTTTAGGTTGAGCGCAGTGGCTCATGCCTATAATCCCAGCACTTTGGGAGGCTGAGGCAGGTGGATCACGAGGTCAGGAGTTTGAGACCAGCCTGACCAACATGGTGAAACCCCATCTCTACTAAAAATACAAAATAAATTAGCCAGGCGTGGTGGCACACGTTTATAATCCCGGCTACTCAGGAGGCTGAGGCAGGAGAATCACTTGAACCCCGGAGGCGGAAGTTATGGTGAGCTGAGATTGCGCCACTGCACTCTAGCCCAGGCGATAGAGCGAGACTCTGTCTCCGATTAAAGAAAAATAAATTGGCCGGGCGCGGTGGCTCATGCCTGTAATCCCAGCACTTTGGGAGGCCGAGGCGGGTGGATCACGAGGTCAAGAGATCGAGACCATCCTGGCCAACACGGTGAAACCCCGTCTCTACTAAAAAATACAAAAAATAGCCAGGCATGGTGGCACGTGCCTGTGGTCCCAGCTATTCGGGAGGCTGAGGCAGAAGAATCGCCTGAACCTAGGAGGCGGAGGTTGCGGTGAGCCGAGATTGTGCCACCGTACTCCAGCCTGGCGATAGAGCAAGACTCCGTCTCAAAAAAAAAAAAAGAAAGAAAAATAAATTAATTATCAAAGTATTATTTGCTTATTTTAAAATAAATCCCATAATGTTATAAAAGAGAAAGTGAAAAGTTACTTGTTATTTCTCTAGCTAGAGACAACTTGTTTGAGGTATAGCCTTTAGATTTATCTGTTTTTCTATGTGCATGTATAAGTTTGTTTGTATATATACATGTATATCATGTACATATGAATTTTGTAGCCTGCCCTTTTTACCTAATATATAGAAGCCACATAAGCAAGAACTTTGATTATATGGGTCTTTTTATGCGCATGGTAGCCCAAATTCTATGAATTATTGCAGCTAATCTGTATTTATTTCTGCCAACTCTCTCTTCTTGAGAGAGTATCTATATTCATTTTAGGAATGACACTCAAATCCTTTGGGCTTTCTCATGGGACTTCCACTGTCAGGTGTGTGACGGTGTCAGATTCAGATACTCAGTATCTCTGCCAGGGTTTGAATGAGTTACGTAGTACATGCAATAAATGAGAAACTGTGGGTGATATATTGCTGTGACTGGTCTCAACACCTTAGTATATTCAGTCAACTAGCATTTACTCATGGTATTAGGATTTTTATAGGACTAATGCTATACCTATCACCTTTTTGATAATTTGCTGAAATTTTTGGAACATAGCATTATTTTCTCTATCCATCTGTCTGGGACAGTACCATTAAAATGGGCATAGTATATGCATTTATGATTTGAGTTCTCCTTGGACCTGCAGCTAGCTGGCTTTTGGAGCAGAAAGAACTTCAGCCTAACCTATGACTTCAGACTTCTCAGTTATTGGAATTCCACAGCCAATCCTTCCTTCCTTCTTTTTTTTTCTTTTCTTTTCTTTCTTTCCTTCCTTTCTCTTTTTTCTTCCTCTTTCTTTTTCTTTCTTTCGTTTCTTTTCCTTCTTTCTTTCCTTCCTTCCTTTCTCTCTCTTTTCTTTTCTCTTTCTTTTCTTTTCCTTCCTTCCTTCCTGTCTTTTCTCTCTTTCTTTTCTTTCTTGACTTTCTTTTTCTTCTTTCCTTTCCTTCCTTCCTTTCTCTCTCTCTCTCTCTTTTCTTTCTTTCTTTTCTTTTCCTTCCTGTCTGTCTTTCTTTCTTTCTTTCTCCCTCTCTCTTTCTTTTCTTTCTTGACAGAGTCTTGTTCTGTCACCCAGGCTCAAGTGAAGTGGTGTGATCTCAGCTCACTGAAACCTCTACCTCCTGGGTTCAAGTGAATGTCCCACCTCAGCCTCCCGAGTAGCTGGGACTACAGGAGCATGCCATCGTGCCCACCCAATTTTTGTATTTTTAGTAGAGATGGGGTTTTGCCATGTTGGCCAGGCTGGTCTTGAACTCCTGACCTCAAGCGATCTGCCTGCCTCGGCCTTCCAAATTGCTGGGATTACAGGCATGAGCCACCATGCCCAGCCACAACCAATCTTTCTGCAGTTTCTCCTCAGACATTGTCTGCTTCACAGATGACCTCCCAGCATCCAATAGTTGCTCTTCAACTTGAGTGTAATCCTAGAAATGGGAATCAGGCATTAACCAAAGCACCAGATGCCAGTCAGACTTGTAGTTTCTTACCAGTTAATCACCCTCAAACTTTGTTGAATCATTCTTCTGTTTAACGTGTGAGCAGCGCACAGAATGCTGCTGGTACAGCTCAGCTCCCTTCTAATTTCACTGGGGGGCATTCAGGGGCCCATCAGCCTTCACAAAAGATACATTCAGTATCACAGCCATGCCCAGTGGTACATCAGGAATCTCTAACTTCAGATTCTTCAATGCCACAAAGCCAGACCATGCATTTGAAGGAGCGTTGTTTCCAAGCCTCTATTCAGCAACAGTCATTAATTTTACAACCTAAGATTTTGGCATCTCCACAGAAAAATGTTCAGTAGGATTGTATTCTGCAAGAGTCTCAAGCTCTTGTAAGTCAGTAGCAGCCAAAGAGAGGTATTGAAAGTGTGATTCAGCCCCGGCAGCAGCCTTCTTACTCTGTTCAACACACCTATCCAGGTCCACCTGCAGAATTATCATCCTTCCCATTGAAGGCTCCTGAGCAGCTGCCCTTTGTGATATGTCCCCAGGAACAAACTTCTTACTCATCACAGCCAACTTACCCAATTCAGGCCCCACCACATAAACAGTCTGTTTATTCACTGCCAGTGCTGGAGCATCCTCTTTACACTGTACAGCCACCAAGATCACAGCCAGCGTCTTCTATGCAGACTTCTTATCCAGTCCCAACTTCAGTACGGCCTTGTATTTGGCACTGACTCACGTGCAGCCTACTTACCTAGTGCAACCTCCGCTTCAGTTACCTTTTCCAGACCAGCCAGCGTATGCAATCCGGGCAGCTTACCCTGTGCAACCTATGGAACAGCCTGCTTATCAGGCACTGTCTCTTGAGCATGTATCTTATTTAGGACAAACTGCTGACACCATCCAGACAACTGACCATGGCAACCTTCGTAACCCAGCAGGTATATACAATAAGCCCTCCTGACTTAAGCAAGCGAGTACACGTGGCAGACTCTGTAGGTCAGAAGTTAGACTCTGTGCCACCATTTGTAGCATTGACTTTTGAGCAATAAGCCTATGTAACACAAACCCAAGGTAGTTCTTCAACACTGGAACAAAGGATGTATTTAATACCAACCTTAGATACACAGACACATTCTACTGAGCCTTTATTTAATGTCCAGCTTTCAGCAACTCCATCCCAAGCAGATGTCACTTTTGGATATCAGCAGCTAAAAGCTCAGGCCCAGTCAACTAGCATTATATCTCAGAGGGCAATGGAAGGACAGCTTCAAAACCCTAAGCAGATGTCCTTTATTCGGTGGGCCTCTTCACAGGCACAGATCCAGCTCACGCATTTCTCAGCACAGCTTTCCCAATCACATCTAACACCAAGCCGGGTTTCTCATTCAGCAGCAGCAGCAGATGACTCGTTCATCTCATAGACAAGCACAGGAAACCCATCAGTTTTCTACTCAGGAAGGTCCCACAAATCAACAGCAGTCTTCATATAGTCAGCATGCTGCTCTCCAGCAGCAGGTACCTCATTCACAGGCACCTAAGCAAGTTTTTCAGCCATTACCAGGTATTCCAAATATCATTACAAACACGGTCCAGATTATACATCCTTTGCAAGAACAGTTGCAACCGGTGGCCCTGGAACAGCAATATGTAATGCAGCCTTTAGAGCAGCCTCAAGTCCTTCAGGTACTAGACGACAATCAGACTTTTCCCCTACAGAAAACCCTAGCACAGTTTCAGCCAGCATACATCCAGCAGCGGTCTGCTGACCAGCCACGGTGGGAGCCATCTTACAGCTTAGCACCTGTTTTTGGGTCATCAGAACTACAATTACAACAGCACACCTACTATCAAGGCTCTATGATAGCTCTTCCAAATCAGTGATCTTCGGTTCATCTCCTGGCACTTAGCCTTCTGGTAGAGGCGTCCACTGCTTTTCAAAGCATTTCTGTGTTACATACACAGCAGCATTTAAAAGGCCAAGAAATTCCAAAGGTAAATCCTACTGGCAAAACCTCATCTCTACTAAAAAAACAAAAATCGGGTGGGCATGGTGGTGTGCTCCCATGGTCCCAGTACTTGGGAGGCTGAGGTGGGAGAATTGCTTGAACCCAGGAGGCAGAGGTTGCAGTGAGCTGAGATCACACCACTTCACTCCAGCCTGGGTGACAGAGCAAGACTCTGTCTAAAATCCAAAGGAATCCAAAGAAAAATGAGGATGATTGTGATTTTTTTGTGATGTTTAAGGGTCAAGAAGATAGTGAACTATAATAGATAAAGCACTTCAGTGGGAGTTGTGGTCCCTGTTCCTGACTCTGCTTACTTCCTGGGTCACCTTGATTTAGGTCTTTTCTAGATTTTCTCATCTGTAAAGTGAAGAGATTAGACCAGATGATGAAAATAAAAAAAAAACTTGAGGCCCTACTTGGGATATAACAGTGAATAAGATACAAAAACCCCTTCTGGCCGGGCGCAGTGGCTCACGCCTATAATCCCAGCACTTTGGGAGGCGGAGACAGGTGGATCACGAGGTCGAGATCGAGACCATCCTGGTCAACATGGTGAAATCCCTTCTCTACTAAAAATACAAAAATTAGCTGGGCGTGGTGGCGTGCACCTGTAGTCCCAGCTACTCGGGAGGCTGAGGCAGGAGAATTGCTTGAACCCAGGAGGCGGAGGTTGTGATGAGCCGAGATCGCACCATTGCACTCCAGCCTGGGTAACAAGAGCGAAACTCCGTCTCAAAAAAAAAAAAAAAGATACAAAACCCCCCGCTGTCCTTGAGGTTTGTTGTCTAATGGGGAAAGATTGTCAGTAACCATTATAAAAAGGAAATTATACAGTACAAGGTGCTTTGAGGAAAATGTAGAGCAGTAAAAGGAGGAAGGTAGGTTGCAGTTTTAAGGAAGGTGGCCATCAGAGTAGGTGTCATTGAGAAGGTAACATTTGAGCAGACACTTGAATGAGGTGAGGGAGTCAGTAATGTATATTTCAGACAGAGGGAATAACAGGTGCAAAGGCCCTAAGGAAGAAGTTTGTCTGGCATATTTGGAAAACAGCAAGGAGGCAAGTATAGCTTTCCAAGATCCTTCAGTCCTAAAATGTTTGGAACCTATGGTTCTCTTATTGTTCTACATTTATAATAAAGCATTTGCCTTAGTGAGATAATACTGTGAGTGATTCTTATGTGCCAAATACTATTCCAAAGGCATTACATATACATCCTCACACCAACCCTAGGAATCCCATTGCTACCTTGTTTTACCGATGAAGAAACTGAGGTTCATAGAGGTTAAGTAACTTTTCTAGTGACATACACAAGAGCTAGTGTTTGAACCCAGCATATTCCATCATTTTTACTACCCATCTGCTTTGTAAGATAGTTATCCACCCCACCAGAATTGGAGAAAAAGGTTATGATGACTTCAGTGAGATTTAGTTAACTCAGGGAATTGATGGAATTTTTTTGTTTGTTTTTGGAGATGGGGTCTTGCTGTGTCGCCCAGGCTGGAGTGCAGTGGCGCCATCTTGGCTCACTGCAACCTCTGCCTCCCGGGTTCAACTGATTCTCCTGCCTCAACCTCCTGAGTAGCTGGGATTACAGGCGTCTGCTACCACACCCAGCTAATTTTTGTATTTTTAGTAGAGACAGGGTTTCACCATGTTGGCCAGGCTGGTCTCACACTCCTGACATCAAGTGATCCACCCACCTCAGCCTCCCAAAGTGCTGGGGTTACAGGTGTGAACTGCTGCACCCAGCCCTTCATTTAATTAATTATTAATTAAGGGAAAGAACTGAGAATCTGACTTATTGTTTTTGCTCTTCTGCCCTGCTTTAGGCATATCTAAAACACTGAATTTATTGTTTGCCTAATAAAATACTTTGAGGTCTTTATATTTACCTTTTAAGGTGTGCTGTGCTGTATGAGTTATTTTTATTTATTTTTTTATTTTTTTTTTGAGATGGAGTCTTGCTCTATCGCACAGGCTGGAGTGCAGTGGTGTGATCTCAGCTCACTGCAACCTCCACTTCCCAGGTTCAAGCGATTCTCCTGCCTCAGCCTCCTGAGTAGGTGGGATTACAGGCACATACCACCACGCCCAGCTAATTTTTGTATTTTTAGTAGAGATGAAGTTTCACCATATTGTCCAGGCTGGTCTCGAACTCCTGACCTCGTGATCTGCCCGCCTCAGCCTCCCGAAGTGCTGGGATTACAGGCATGAGCCACTGTGCCTGGCCTAGTTATTTTCTAGTGATAATATATTACTCTACCAAACAGCTGTTACTTCAAGTATTATGTATTTTATAAAATCTCCTCTTCATCAAGGACATAAATTATAATGGATTCCAGTATGTGCATTCTGACTCCTAACAGGGCTGAGCGAGAATAAATAAAGATCTTTGTAGCTGAAGTTTCTTCAGACAGGGCATACTGTTCTGGGATGTATTTATTTTAGATTAAGGGATTTAACAAAGCATCTTTTCTTTTTCCTTTTTTTTTTTTTTTTTTGTTTGGTTTCCTGCAATACACAGATGTAATTAACAAAGCACTTTGGATTTTAATGTTCTTTCTATGGGCGGATTACATGTGTTGTATACTTTCCTTACCTAATTAAAAAGTTTTCCCCAACATCTTAATAAGAAACACTTCAAATCTACAAAATATTGAAAAAAATTGTAGCATGAACACCCAATACCTAACACCTAAATTATACAGTTCACTTTTTCTTTATTTGCGCTATCACATATCTAGTTATCCCTTTATCTCTTTATTAATCCATTTTATTTTTCTGGTGCATTTCAAAGTTTAGAGGAAGTTGCTAACATCAGTATATATCATCCATAAATACTTTAGCATACATATCATTGACTAGAACTCAGTATTTATGTTTTTTAGTTGAAATATATGTACAGTAAAATGCATAAATCATAATTCATGAGTTTCGACAAATGCTTACACCTATGTAACCTCAACCATTATCAAGACATAGAAGAGGTGTTAACAGTCTTTTCTGTAAAGGTCTAGATACTAAATAATGTAGGCTTTGCAGGTTGTATAATCTCTTACTCAGTTCTGCTGTTGTATGCATGAAAACAACCATAAATATGTAAACAAATAGGCACGGCTGTGTTCCAGTAAACCTTTGCTCACAAAAGCAGGTGGTGTGCCAGATTTGGCCTGAGGGCTGTGGCTTGCCACCTGATAGAGAATATTGCCATTACTCCAGAAAGTTCCCTCATGCCCCTTCCCAGTCAGTCTTCTCCACACCCACTAAAGTCAACCACTGTTGATTATTTGTTGTTGTTTTTTGAGATAAGGTCTTGCTCTGTTGCCCAGGCTGGAGTGTAGTGGTACAGACATGGCTCACTGCAGCCTCGACCCCCTGGCTCAAGCCATCCTTGCACCTAAACTTCCTGAGTAGCTGGGTTCACAGCTACTTAATAAGTTTTATTTTTTTGTAGAGACAGGGTCTTGCCATGTTGCCCATGTTGGTCTTGAACTTCTGGGCTCATGGAATCCTTCCACGTTGGCCTCCCAAAGTGCTGGAATTACAGACATAAGTCACCATGCCTAGCCAATTTTTTCACCATAGATTAACTTAGCCCATTCTAAACCTTCATATAAATGGAATAATATAATATGTATTCTTGTATAAGGCTTCTCTTATTCAACATGTTTCTGAGATTGATCCGTGTTATGTATGTATCAGTTGCTCATTCTTTTTTTAACCGCAGGATAATATTCCATTGTATGGATATACAAAATTTATTTATCCATCCTACTGTTCACAAACACCTAAGTGGTTTCTAGTTTTGGGCTATTTTGAATAAAGCTACAATGAGCATTCCTATATAAGTTTTTCTTGCTAAACATGTTTTCATTTCTCTTGAATTATACCTAGAAATAGAATTGCTGAGTCATAGAATAAGTGATTAACTTTTTAAGAAATTGCCAGTTTTCCAAATTGGCTGCTCTAACACCAGCAATGTATGAGAGCTCCACACCCTCACCAGCATTTTTAGTTTTAGCTATTCTAGTTACTGTATAATGGTATCTCACTGTGGTTTGAATTTGTATTTCCCCGATGACTACAATGTTGAGCACCTTTTCATGTATCTGTTGGCCTTTGTATATCTTTCTTTGTGAATTGTCTGTTCAAGTCATTTGCCCATTTAATTTGCTCATGTTTGTCTTTCTATAATGGACTTAAATTCTTTATATATTCTGGAATATACCAGTTCTTTGTCAGATATATGTTTTATAAATATATTATCCAGTCTGTATATTGCCCATTCATTTTTGTAATGGTCTCATTTAATGAGATAAAACATTTCATTTTGATGAAGTCTGATTCATCAAAGTTTTTCTATTGTAGTTACCGCTTTCTGTGGCCCATGAAACCTTTGCCCATACCCAAGTTACAAGGAGACTTTCATATGTTTTATAGTTTTATGTTTAAGTTCATGGTTCATCTTGAATTCATTTTTATGAATGCTGTGAAGGGGTGGTCAAGGTTTTTTTTTTTTTTCCCTGTATGAATATCCTATTGTTTTAGCTTCATCTGTTGAAAAGCCTTCCTTTCTCCACATCTCTGCCAACACTTGTTATCTGTCTTTTTTATTGTAGACATCCTAGTGGGTGTGATGTGGTATCTCATTGTGGTTTGATTTGCATTTTCCTGAAGACTAATGATGTTGAACATCTTTTCATATGCATATAGGCCTTTTGTGTATCTTTTATCTTCTTTGGAGAAATGTCTATTGAAATCCTTTGCCCAGTTTTTATTATTTTATTTTTTGTAGAGTTGAGATCTCACCATATTGCCCTGGCTGGTTTTGAATTCCTGGTCTCAAGCGATCCTCCCACCTTGGCCTCCCAAAGTGCCAGGATTACAGGCATGAGCCACTGCGCCTAACCCCTTTACCCAGTTTTTAATTGAGTATCTTTTTGTCTTTTATTGTTGAGTAATAAGAGTTCTTTATATATTCTGGATACTTAGATCATTATCAGATGTATGATTTACAAATATATTCTCCCACTCTGTGGGTTGTCTTTTCATTTTCTTGATGGTGTCCTTTGTGGCATAATTTTTTAAGAATTTGATGAAGTCCAATTTATCAATGTTTTCTTTGGTTACTTCGTGCTTTTGGTATCATATCTAAGAGACCGTTGCTTAATCGAGGGTCACAAAGATTTTCCCTTATGGTTTCTTCTAAGAGTTTTAAATATTAGCTCTTAAATTTGGGTCTTTGCTGGGCGCGGTAGCTCACACCTGTAATCCCAGCACTTTGGGAGGCCGAGGCAGGTGGATCATGGGGTCAGGAGTTCGAGACCAACCTGACCAACATGGTGAAACCTTGTCTCTACTAAAAATGCAAAAATTACCTGGGCGTGGTGGCACACGCCTGTAATCCCAGCTACTCAGGAGGCTGAGGCAGGAGAATTGCCTGAACCTGGGAGGCGGAGGTTGCAGTGAGCCAAGATCGTGCCACTGCACTCCAGCCTGGGCGACAGAGTGAGACTTCGTCTCAAAAAAAAAAAAAAAAAATTTGGGTCTTTGATCCATTTTCAGTTAATTTTTGTATATAGTTTGAGACAGGGGTCCAATTTCATTCTTTCCATATGGACGTCCAGTTTTTCCCGTGCCATTTACTCAAAAGACCTTGACACCCCTGTTGACAATCAATTCACCATAAAATTATGAGTCTTCCAACTTAGTTTTCCTTTCTCTCTTTTTTTTTTATTTTTATTTTTTAAAGACGGGGTTTCACTATGTTGGTCAGGCTGGTCTTGAACTCCCAACTTCAGGTGATCTACCCACCTTGGCCTCCAAAGTGCTTGTATTACAAGCATGAGCCACCACGCCCAGCCAGTTTTCCTTTCTCAAGATTATTTTGGTTCCTCTGAGTCCCTTGCATTTCCACATGAATTTTAGGATCAGCTTGTCAAGTTTTGCCCAAAAAGCCAGCTGGGATTTTGATAGGCATTGTTTTAACTTTGTATATTGCTTAGATAGTATTGTCTCTTAATAAATAGTCTTCCAGTCCAGGAACATGGATGTATTTTTATCAAATAGGTGTTCTTTAAGTGTTGGCAAACGTGTGGAGAAAAGGGAACCCTTGTACGTTGTTGATGGGAATGTAAATTGGTGTAGCCATTATGGAAAACAGTGTGAGGCCAGGTGCAGTGGCTCATGTCTGTAATCCCAGTACTTTGTGAGGCTGAGGCAGGAGGATCGCTTGAGCTAGGAGTTCAAGACCAGCCTGGGCAATATAGTGAGACCTCTTTATTGCTACAAAAAAAAAAAAAAAAATTAGTTAGATGTGGTGGCATGTGCACATATTCCCAGCTACCAAGGAGGCTGAGGCAGAAGGATCCCATGAACCCAGGAGGTCAAGGCTGCAGTGAGTGGTGATTGTACCACTGCTCTCCAGCCTGGGCAACAGAGCAAGACCCTGTCTCAAAAATAAACACACAAAAAAAAACAGTATGAAAGTTCCTCAAAAATTTTTTTAAAAAAACAGCTACGATAAAATCCAGCCATTTCACTTCTGAGCATATATCCAAAGGAAAAGAAATCAGTATCTTGACATATCTGCACCCTCATGTTTATTGCAGCTTTATTCACAATAGCCAAGATATGGAAACAAGTGTTGACAGATGAATGGATAATGAAAACGTGGTGTGTGTGCGTATGCACATGTATATATTAAAAAAGAAGGAAATTCAGGAAATCAGCCATTAAAAAAGAAGGAAATCCTGCCATTTGTGACAACATGGATGAACCAGGAGGACATTATACTAAGTGAAATAAGCAGACATAGAAAGATACTGTATGATCTTACTTACATGTGGAACCTATAAATATCAAAGTCATAAAAGCAGAGAGTAGAATAGTGGTTGCCAAGGCCTGAGAAGTAGGAGAAATGGAGAGATTTGGTTAAAGGGTATAAACTTTTACTTATAAGTAAGTCTAGGGATGTAACATATTATGTACTTGAATTTTTTTTTTTTTTTTTTTTGAGACAGTGTCTCACTCTGTTGCTCAGGCTGGATTGCAGGGGTGCAATCTTGGCTCACCACAACATCTGCCTCCTGAGGTCAAGTGATTCTTGTGCCTCAGCCTCCCAAGTAGCTGAGACTACAGGTGTATGCCACCATGCCCAGCTAATTTTTGTATTTTTAGTAGAGACGGGGTTTCACCATGTTGTCCAGACTGGTCTTGAACTCCTGGCCTCAAGTGATGTGCCTATTTCAGCCTCCCAAAGTGCTGGGATTATGGGCGTGAACCACCCTGCCCAGCCCTAAAAGAGATCTGAAGTATCCGCACCTCACATACACATACAAATGGTAACTATGTGTCGTGATTCATGTTAATTAATTTTATTGTGGTAATCATTTCACTGTATATGTATAGCAAATCATCACATTGTGCATTTTAAATATATACAATTTTTATTTGTCAATTATACCTCAATAAAGCTGGGAAAAAATAGCTGGTTTTTAATTTCAGCAGTGTTTTATAGTTCTCAGCATACACATCTTTTTTTTTTTTTTTTCAACTTTTAGAATCAGGGAGTACATGTGCAGGATTGGCACAGAGGTATATTGCATGGTGCTGAGGTCTGGGATATGACTGAACCCATCACTTAGATATTGAGCATAGTACCTAGTGGTTAGTTTTTCAACTCTTTTCCCCATCCTTCTCTCTCCCCTCATATAGTCCCCAGTGTTTACTCTTTTCATCTTTATGTCCATGTGTACCTAGTGTTTAGCTCCCACGTATATGTGAGAACACGTGACATTTGGTTTCCTGTTTCTGTGTTAGTTCGCCTAGGATAATGGCCTCCAGGTGCATCCATGTTGCTGCAAAGGACATGATTTTATTCTTTTTTATGGCTGCATAGTATTCCACAAGTCTTATGATTCCTTGTAAAGGTTTTTAAGTTGTTTTTGTTGTTATTATAAATGGATTTTTTTTCTTAATGTTCATTTTGGATTGTTCATTGCTGAGGTATACAAATACAACTGATTTTTGGGAGTTGCTCTTATATCCTGTAATTTTGCTAAATTTGTTTAACAGCTGTGATACTTTTCTTAGGGATTCTATAGGAATTTCTATTAATAAGATCATGTCATCTGGGAATAGAGAGAGTTTTAATTTTGCTTTCCAATTTAGATGTTTCTGGCTGGGTGTGGTGGCTCTCACCTGTCATCCCAGCACTTTGGGAGGCTGAGGCAGGTAGATCACAAGGTCGGGAGATTGAGACCATCCTGGCCATGGTGAAATCCCGTCTCTACTAAAATACAAAAAAATTAGCCAGGTGTGGCGTGCGCCCGTAGTCCCAGCTACTCAGGAGGCTGAGGCAGGGCAATTGCTTGAACCAGGGAAGTGGAGGTTGCAGTGAGCCGAGATCGCGTCACTGCACTTGACAGATCAAGATTCCATCTCAAAAAAAAAAAAAAAAAATTTTTTTTTTTTTTTTTGGAAATGGAGTCTTTCTGTCGCCCAGGCTGGAGTGCAGTGGCGCAATCTCGACTCACTGCAGTCTCCACCCCACCGCTGCCCTGTTCAAGCGATTCTCCTGCCATCTTGGCCAGGCTGGTCTTGAACTCCTGACCTCATGATCCACCCACTTCAGCCTCCCAGAGTGCTGGGATTACAGCTGTGAGCCACTGCACCTGGCCTAGATGTTACTTTTTTTAAAAAATTGTTCTTGCTGGAACTTCTAGTATAATGTGGTATAGGAGTTGAAAACAAATATCCTGTTTTTCCTAATATTAGTGAGAAGGTTTTCAGTCTTTCACCATTAAGTATGATGTTATCTGTGTGTCTTTTTTACTTTTAAAGAACTTTATTTAGGCTTAGTTTATGTGCAATAAACTGCATATATTGAAAGTGTACAGTTAAATGAGTTGACAGATATATGCCACAATCAAGATACAGAACATTTCCAGAACACCCAAAAGTTTGTTGTGTCCCTTTTCGGGATTTGTTTTTATTTGTTTGTTTGTTTGTTTTTCCTTTTCAGTATTTGTATGTGTGTATTTACTCTAGGGATTTTAATTTACATTCTAAATTGTTCACAGTTTTTACATAGATTTAATATATCATAAAATGTGAGGACCATGCAACCATTTATTTCCTGCTGGCTTTAAGCTGTAATTATTATTGTTTCTTTGTTTGTTGAGACAGGGTGTCCTTCTGTGTATAGGCCAGGCAGGAGTACAGTGGTGCAGTCACAGCTCATTGCAGCCTCGACCTCCCAGGCCCAAGTGATCCTCCCCCCTCAGCCTCCCAAGTAGTTGAGACCATAAGCGTGTGCCACCACATCTGGCTAAGTTTTTTAATCTCTGTAGAGATGGGGTCTCCCTATGTTGCCCAGGCTGGTTATAATTGTTACGTATATTACATCTACGTACATTATAAGCCACACAATGCAATGTTACAGTTTTTGCCTTATATAAACGTATGCCTTTTCCAAGAAATTACAAAAAGAAAAAGTTTTAAATTTTGATGAGGTCCAGTTTTCCGATTTTTTTTTGGATTGTGCTTTTTGTAGGAAGTCTAAGAATTCTTTGCCTATCCTTAGACCCTGGAGATTTTCTTCTGTTTTTACATTTTCATTTCAGTGTGTTATTTATGTTAATGTTTGTTTGTTTATTTATTTGAGATGGAGTTTCGCTCTTGTCCAGGCTGGAATGCAGTGGAACGATCTCGGCTCACTGCAACCTCCGCCTCCTGGGTTCAAGTGATTCTCCTGCCTCAGCCTCCCAAGTAGCTGGGATTACAGGTGCTCGCCATCACGCCCGGCTAGTTTTTGTATTTTTAGTAAAGATGGGGTTTCACCATGTTGGCCAGGCTGGTCTCGAACTCCTGACCTCAGGTGATCCACCTGCCTTGGCCTCCCAAAGTGCTAGGATTACAGGCATGAACCACCATGCTCGGCCTATGTTAATGTTTTTTAAATTAGAGGCATTCACAAGGTAATATGTTAATTTTGTATATGGTTTTGAGATTTAGATTCAGGGTTTTTTGGGGGAGAGGGATTCTCTGTAGACATTTAATTGCTGTAGCATCATGGAATTGCTTGTCTTCCATTCGATTGATTTTATATTTCTGTCAAAAAATCAGTTTGGTATATTTGTGTGGGTCTTTTTTTTCTGGGTTCTCCATTCTGTTTAATTCATTTATGTTTCTAACCCTTTGTTAATTACATACTCTCTTGACTACTGTAGCTATATAGAAAGCCTTAATATTGGGTAGAGTGATTCCTACCCAATATGCTTCATTCTTTTTTTAAGATTTTTTTTTTAATCTGTTCTGGACTTCTATTTTTCCATATAAGTTTTAGAATTATCTAGTCTGTGTCCACAGCAAACCTTGCTGGGATTTTGATAGTAATTGCATTCATCCTATGTATGAATTTGGGGAAAATTGATGTCTTTGCTATGTTGGGCCTTCAAGTTCAGGAACATGATATGTCTCTTCATTTATTTAGGTCCTCTTTGATTTCTTTCATCAGCATTTTGTAATTTTCAGCATATAAATACTGAGGCTCTTTTGTTAAGTTTGTGCCTAAGTGTTTGGTTTACTTTTGAAGGATTATAAATAGTTTCTTTTGGCGGGTAGGGGGGTGGTCTCACTGTCGCCCAGGCTGGAGTGCAGTGGTGTGATCTTGGCTCACTGCAGCCTCTACTTGCCCGGCTCGAGCAATCCTCCCACCACAGCCTCCCAAAGTAGCTGGGACTACAGGTATGTGCCACCAGCCCGGCTAATTTTTGTACTTTTAATTGAGATGAGGTTTCATCATGTTGCCCAGGCTGATGTCGAATTCTCGGGCTCAAGCAATCCACCCGCCTCAGCCTCCCAAAGTACTAGGATTACAAGTGTGAGCCACTGCGCCTGGCTAATATGGTATTTTTTAATGTCAGTTTTCACATGTTACTTGTTAGAGGATAGAAATGTGATTGTGTGTATTGATCTTGAATTCAAAGACCTTGTTGAACTTATTTGTTCTAGGAGGATTTATTTGTTAGGTTTTTTTGGTAGAATCCTTGGGATTTTTTTAAATGTAGGAATCATGTAATCTCCTAAAATAGAGACAGTTTGATCTCTCCCTTTCTAATCTGTATGCTTTTTATTTCTTATTTTCCCTTTATTGTGCTGGCTAGAATTTCTAGTACTGTACTGTGTTGAATAAGAGTGACGAGAATGAACTTCCTTGCTTTGTTCCTCGACTTAGGGGAAACAAGTCTTTCACCATTAGTATGATATGAGCTACAGATTTTTCATAGATGCTCTTTATCCAGTTGAGGTAGTTACCCGCTGTTACCTGACTCACTGAGAATTTTTATTTTGAATAAATGTTGGCCGGGCGTGGTAGCTGATGCCTGTAATCCTAACACTGTGGGAGGCCAACATGGGCAGATCACCTGAAGCCAGGAGTTCAAGAACTGCCTGGCCAACATGGCAAAACCCCGTCTCTACTAAAAAATAGAAAAATTAGCCAGATGTGGTAGCAGATGCCTGTCATCACAGCTACTCGGGAGGTTGAGGCAGGGAGAATTGCTTGAATCTGGGAGGCAGAGGTTGCAGTGAGCTGAGATCGTGCTACTGCACTCTAGCCTGGGTGACAGAGCAGCACTCCATCTTAAAAAGAAAAATAAAGAATAAATGTTGACTGGGCGCGGTGGCTCACGCCTGTAATCCCAGCACTTTGGGAGGCCGAGGCAGGTGGATCACGAGGTCAAGAGATCGAGACCATCCTGGTCAACATGGTGAAACCCCGTCTCTACTAAAAATACAAAAATTAGCTGGGCATGGTGGCACGTGCCTGTAGTCCCAGCTACTCGGGAGGCTGAGGCAGGAGAATTGCTGGAAC
>PVKV010006008.1:0-12233 GCA_004027835.1 Alouatta palliata | reverse complement strand
GTGAGCCGAGATCGTGCCATTGCACTCCAGCCTGGGTAACAAGAGCGAAACTCCGTCTCAAAAAAAAAAAAAAAAAAAAAAAAAGAATAAATGTTGCCTTTTTCAGATATTTCTTCTGTTAATGATATGATCGTATGGGTTCTTTTTAGACCTGTTGATACATAGTGGATTACATGGATTTCAAATATTGAAACAGTCTTATGTCCTTGGAATAAACTCATTGGGTCATGGCATATGATTCTTTGTATACATTGTTCGATTCACTCTACTAATATTTTGTTGAAGATTTTTGAATCTTCAGTTCATGACAGATACTGATTTGTAGTTAAGTTTTATATCTTTGCTAATTTTCTATATAGAGGTACTATCAATTGCTAAGAGTAGCATGTTGAAGTTTCTAAGTATAATTGTAGATATATGTATTTCTCCTTTTAATGCAGTAATTTTTTTTTTTTTTTTTTGAGACAGAGTCTCGCTCTGTCACCCAGGCTGGAGTGCAGTAGCACAATCTTGGCTCACTGCAATCTCCGCCTCGTGGGTTGAAGCAATTCTCATGCCTCATCCTTCTGAGTAGCTGGGATTGCAGGCGTGCACCACCACACCCAGCTAATTTTTGTATTTTTAGTAGAGATGGGTTTCCGCCATGTTGGCCGGGCCGGTCTCAAACTCCCAACCTCAAGTGATCTACCTGCCTCTGCTTCCCAAAGTGCTGAGATTACAGACGTGAGTCACCGCACCTGGCCTATGCATCAGTTTTTTTACTTCCGTTTTGAAGCTCTCTTCTTTGGTGCATTCATTTTAGGATGGCTATGTCTTTTTAGTGGATTGATCTGTTTATCAATATGATATCCCTCTTCATTCCTAGTAATTTTCTTTCCTGTAAAGTCAACTTTATCTGATATTACATACTCATTGCTGCTTTTTATTGATGAATGTCAATGATATATTTTTCCATCCTTTTACTTTCAGCCTATCCTGAGTTTGAAGTGAGTTCCTTGTAAAAAGTATATAGTTAATGTTTATCCATGTTTTTTATCCATTCCGCCAATGTCTCTTAATTGGCATTTTTAGACTGTCTTACATTCAAAGTAATTTTTGCTATGCTAGGACTTAAGTCTACCATGTTAGTATTTGCATTTTTTTTTTTTTTTAAGATGGAGTTTCACCATGTTGGTCAGGCTGGTCTTGAACTCCCGACCTCAGGTGATCCACCCGCCTTGGCTTCCAAAGTGCATGGATTACAGGCGTGAGCCACCACGCCCGGCCACATTTTGTTTCTTCTCTATGTTTCTCCTTCTTTTACTTCTCTTTTCTTACCCACCTGTGGGTTACTTCAAAATTTCTTAGGATTTCTTCTTGGTTTTCTTTTGCTTTTTTTTTTTTTTAAATGAGAGATGGGGCTGTTGCTATATTTCCCAGGCTGGTCATGAACTTCTTGTTTTCTTTATGCTGTTTTGAGTATATTATACTGTACAGTTTTCTTAGTGGTTGCTCTAAGGTATCCATACATACATACATACACACTCACATATATGAACTTATCATACTCACTGATATTGACATTTTACCACCTCTAGTAAAATATTGAAATCTGAGTTTCATTTAGGTCTATTTACCACTCTCATTTTTTTTTTTTAAGTGAAAGGGTCTCACTCTGTCGTCCAGGCTGGAGTGCAGTGGCGCAGTCATGGCCTACTGTAGCTTCAACCTCCTGGGCTCAAGCAATCCTCCCACCTCAGTCTCACACATAGCTGGGACTCTAGGCATGCACCACCATGCCTGGCTTTTTTTTTTTTCTTGTAGAGATGGAGTCTCGCTATATTGCCCAGGCTCGTCTCAAACTCTTGGTGTCAAGCAATCCTCCTGCCTCAACCTCCCAAAGTGTTAGGATTATAGGCATCAGCCACCATCCCCAGCGCCCGTCATTCTTTGAACTTATCTGTATACAACAAGATGTTCCAGACCTATCCTATTGTTCCTTGCCCCAGTTTTGTTATCAGTCATCTCCAGTGAACTCTGGTTGAGAGGGTTTGTTTTAATGGAGAAATAATCTCATTTATAGGAAGAATGATTTAGGAATGAGGGAAAATTTCATGAAATAGGAAAGAAAAAAATTACTGTAGTGACGTCCTTGAGAAGGTGAGAAGAGATGACATTTAGTTTCTAAATAGAGGGGTTGGCCTTCGCTTAGGAGCCCGGTTGTCCATAATAGTAAGCGTAAAGATAGAGGGTATGGGCATAAATGCTATTTAGGTGGGTAGATGTTATGGAAATTATCTTCTTGTTGCCTTTTTTATTTTCTCAGTGAAATGTAAATAATGTCATCTCTTGAATCCAGGAGGTGGAGGTTGCAGTGAGCCAAGACCATGCTGCTGTACTCCAGCCTGGGCAACAAGAAACTCTGTCTCAAAAAAAATAATAATAATAACTTTTTAAAAATAACTTTTCGGGCCGGGCGGGGTGGCTCACACCTGTAATCCTAGCACTTTGGGAGGCCAAGGTGGGTGGATCACCTCAGGTCAGGAGTTCAAGACCAGCCTGGCCATCATGGTGAAACCCCATCTTAAAAAAAAAAATTTTTTTTAATAAAAATAAATAAAAAAAATAATAAAAATAACTTTTCTTCTCATAAATACTTTTTAAAAGTACAGAAATTTATAAAGAAAACTTAAGTTACCTATGATCCTACCTCTCAAAAAAATAAAACTTTTGAAGTTTTTCTAGACATTTTTCATGCTACGTATGCTTGAATAATGTCTAGTATTTTATCAGAATTGAATCATACCAGCTATTTTTTTAATGTCTTTTTTTTTTTACCAAAGTATATACATTCATTAAGGTACCCTAAATGTGCAGTTCGATAAGTTTTCATGTACGTATACCTTCATGAAGTACAAATGAAGATATAGAACGCTTCCAGCCCCCTAGAAAGTTCACCGAGATTCATCTACGTTACTGCGTATATCAGTTGTTTGTTTCATTGCTGTTAGTTGTTCCATTGTCGAATATACCATGATTCAGTTATCCATTCTCCTATCCGTGTACATTAGGACTGGTTCTAGTTCTTGGCTCTTATGTATAAAGCTGCTGTGAGCTTTCCAGTATATTTTTTGGTGAATATATGCACTCATTTCTCTTGTGTATATACTTAGAAATGGGATTGTTAGGTCACAGGATAAGGGTAGTATTAGCCATGCCTTATAATGCCAGACAGTTTTCCAAAGCTGTTGTACCAAAATACGTTCCTGCTGGCAATGTATGAGACTTCCAGTTACTCCGCATCCTTATCTGTGCTTAATATTGTCAGTCGTTTAAATTTTAGCTGTTCTAATGGGTTCGATGTAGTCATATATTGTGGTTTTTAACTTGCATTTTCCTGATAAGTAATGATGTTGAGCATTTTTTCACAGTTATTAGAGATTCAAATACCTTCTTTGATGAACTGCCTATTCAAATCTTTGATTTTTTAAAAATTTAGTCTGTTTTAATTTTGAGCGATTCTTCAACCTTTTTCTGTCTTGACAGTGTTGAAATGCAGAGGCCAGTTTATTTTGCAGAATGTCTCTCAGTTTGGGTTTGGTTGAAGTTTCCTCATGATTATATTCAAATAATGCATGATTGGCAGGAATACTGTGTAAGTGACGTTGTGTTCTTCTCAGTGCATCATAATAGAAGTAATGCCAGTTTGTCCCAATATTGGTGAGGTTAACTTTTATTACTTAGTTCAAGTGGGGCCTGCCAAGCTTCTCTGCTATAAAATTGTCATTTCCCCCTTTATAGTTTATGAGTTATTTATTGGGAGATATTTTGAGGCTATGTAAATATCTGTTTCCTCGTTAAACTTTCGCTCACTAGTTTTAGCATCCACTTACGATTGTCTAACTCCATCATTCCTCTTTATATTTATTCGTTGGCTGTTCTTATTTATGTATTTATTTATTTATGTTAGGATGGACTCATGGGGATCTTATTTTATTTACTAGGTTATAATACAATACTAGCATTACTTATTTAGATGATTAAAATGCCCTTGATTTGGGGGCCCATTCATGGTAGCATTTGTGTCCTTTTGACATTTTCCCATCATTCTTTGAATACTTCCTTACTTTCTGGGCACAGCAAGACAGATATTCTAGGCTCATTTTGTCTTTCCCCTGCCCCTACCTTGGAATCCAGCTATTTCTTCATGGAACCCTGATTCCTTTAATTTATTGATTTATTTACATTTAAAATTTTTTTTTGAGGCAGGGTGTTGCTCTGTCACTCAAGCTGGAGTGCCAGTGGCAAGATCATGGCTCACTTCAGCCTCAACCTGGCTCCTGAGCTCAAACAATCCTCCCATCTCAGCCTCCCAAATAGCTGGGACTATACGCATGTGCCACCATGCCCAGTTAATTTTTTAATTTTTTGAAGAGGTGAGGTCTTGCTCTGTTGCCCAGGCTAATCATCAGCTCCTGGGTTCAAGGGATCCCCTCGCCTCAGCTTCCCCCTGATTCCTTTTAGTGAGTAATGTAATTTAGAAAAACAGCCTAAGTATTGAATGTGTTTGCTGCCACTAGGGAGTTATTGCTTCTAGAGTTCTCAGCAGACAGGCTATGAAGTGTGTATGTGTGTTTGTGTGCGTGCGCACATGCGTGCGCGCATTCATATTTCATAGCTGACTGTGTTCTAGGAGAGAATTTATATATTTTTTGCCATGTATCTGCAGTGTACACTCAAGATCTCCACTTGGTTGTATAATGACATTTCAAATTAAATATATCCAAAATCAAACACTTATATTTGCACTGTTCACCACCCCAAGCCTGCTCTTTTCACTGTCATCCCCATCTCAACAAATGGCAACTCTGTCTTTCCTTACTCAAACCATATAGCTGTGGTTGTCGTTTTTAAAAAATAACAGAGTCTTGCTCTGTCACCCAGGCTGGAGTGCAGTGGTGCCGTCTTGGCTCACTGCAACTTCTGCCTCCTAGGTTCAAGTGATTTTCTTGCCTCAGCCTCCTGAGTAGCTGGGATTGCAGGCGCTTACAGGTGCGCACACACTGGCTAATTTTTGTATTTTTAGTAGAGATGGGGTTTCACCATGTTGGCCAGGCTGGTCTGGAACTCCTGACTTCAGGTGATCCCCCTGACTCGGCCTCCCAAAGTGCTGGGATTACAGGCATAAGCCACCATGCTAGGTCAGCTATGGTCATCTTTTATTCTTTGCTTTCTCTCATATTCCACTTCAAACCATCAGCATGTTGTCTTTCGACTCTTACTTTTTTAAAATGTTTGGGGAGGTACATAGCAGGTGCATGTATTTATGTGGTACACGAATTATTTTAGGCCTGGGCATGGTGGCTCTCGCCTGTAATCCCAGCACTTTGGGAGACCAAGGCAGGAGGATCACTTGAGCCCAGAAGTTTGAGACCAGCCAGGGCAACATGGCAAAATCCCATCTCTACAAAAAATTTAAAAAAAAATTTTTTTATGCCTGCATAGTATTCCATAGTGTATACATGCCATATTTTCTTTATCCAGTCTGTCATGGATGGGCATTTGGGTTGGTTCCAAGTCTTTGCTATTGTAAGTAGTGCTGAAGTAAACATACATGTACATGTGTCTTTATAGTAGAATGATTTGTAATCCTTTGGGTATATACTCACATGGATGAAGCTGGAAACCGTCATCCTTGGCAAACTAACACAGGAACAGAAAACCAAACACCGCATGTTCTTACTCATAAGTGGGAGTTGAACAATGAGAACACATAGACACAGGGAGGGGAACATCACACACCGGGGCCTGTTGGGTACTGGGGGGAAATGATAGGGAGAGCATTAGGACAAATACCTAATGCACGTGGAGCTTAAAACCTAGATGACAGATTGATAGGTGCAGAAAACCACCATGGCACATGTATACCTATGTAACAAACCTGCACGTTCAGCACATGTATCCCAGAACTTGATGTAAAATATTAAAAAATAATAAACATAAAAAATACTAGCTGGGCATGGTGGCCCATGCCTGTAGTCTCAGTGATTCAGGAAGCTGAAGTGAGAGTATTGCTTGAGCCTGAGAGATAAGGCTGCGGTGAGTCTTAATCACATGACTGCATTTCAGCCTGGGTGACAGAGCAAGACCTTGTCTCAAAAGAATAAAAAGAGATATTTTGATACAGGCATACAATGCATAATAATCACATCAGGGTAAATGGGGTATCTATCACCTCAAGTATTTATCCTTTGTGTTACAATCTAATTATACTCTTAGTTATTTTTAAATGTGCAGTTAAATTATTATCAACTGTAGTTGTTTTGTGGTACTGTTAAATACTAGATCTTATTCAGTTTTTCTAAATTTTTGTACCCAGTAACCTTCCCCACTCCCTCCGTGACTCTCCTCACTACCCTTCCCAGCCTCTGGTAACCATCCTTCTACTTTCTAGCTCCATGAGTTCAATTGTTGTAGTTTTTAGCTCACACACATAAGTTGAGAACATGCCAAGTTCATCTTCCTGTGCCTGGCTTATTTCGCTTCATATAACGACCTCCAGTTCCATCAACAATATCTCATTCTTGTTTATTGTTGCATAGTGCTCCATTGTGTATATTTTATTTGACTCTTACTTTAACATATATCTGGATCTTGACTTCTCAACACATTCACCATTGTCATGCTGGTCTAATTCAGCTCTTTTTCTTTCTTTCTTTCTTTCTTTCTTTTTTTTTTTTTTTGAGACAGAATCTCGTTCTGTTGTCCAGCTTGGAGTGCGGTGACACGATGTCGGCTCACTGCAACCTCTGTCTCCCAAATAGCTGGGCGTACAGGCACCCACCACCACACCTGGCTAATTTTTGTATTTTTGGTAGAGACCAGGTTTCACCACGTTGGCTAGGCTGGTCTCAAACTCCTCATCTCAAGTGATCTGCCTGCCTTGGCCTTCCAAAGTGCTAGGATTACTGGCATGAACCACTGTGCCTGGCCTCATCTCTTACTTGAATAATTGTAGTAGTCTCCTAATTGTTCTTTCTTTTGTTTTTGTTCTTTTGTAGCCTTTTTTTTTTTTTTTTTTTTTTTTTTGTGGGACGCAATGATACTTTTACAATACAGGTCACGACATGACTCAGAGACCCAAAACCTCTCGTTGCTCATTTCTCTCATAGTAAAAGCCACAATCATGTACTTAATGGCCTGCAAAGCCCTGCAGGATCTGGACTCCCCTGCACAACTCTCTGACCTCGTGTAGATTTTCTTTGGCTTCCGTTTTCCTCTTTTTTTTTTTTTTTCCTCAGACGACGTCTCGCTCTGTCGCTCAGACTGGAGTGCAGTTGTGCAATCTCTGCTCACTGCAACCTCTGCCATCTGGGTTCGAGAGATTCTCTTGCTTTAACCTCACAAGTAGCTAGAATTACAGGCACGCACCACCACGCTAGGCTAATTTTTATACTTTCAGTAGAGATGGGGTTTCACCATATTGGCCAGGCTAGTCTCGAACTCCTCACATCAAGTGATTCACCAGCCTCAGCCTCCCGAAGGGCTGGGATTACAGGCATGAGCCACCGTGCCTGACCCCATTTTCCTCTTGAATGATGATTAAACCCTTTCATAGGTCTACAGCTTGAGGACGAGGAGATGTACACTTTCTGTGTATTAGTAAACATATTATGGTTCTTCTGTACTGAAGTATGGTTTACGCTTACTCCCGTAATGAGTTATCTAATGGTCTCAAATAATCAAATACGTTAAAGATTATGATCCCCAACATGCAAGGCTGCTATAATTTTTCCTTTCTGCATCCTCTCTCATTTAACTTTACTTATAAGGTCTCTACCTTCCAGACTGCAAAAAGGCTCAGTCTGTCATCTCCTTTTCTTCTCCAATATGCATTCTCATTCTTGCCATTTAAAAAAAAAAATGTTACTTGCTTTTTCCAAATACCTGTAGAAAGCTTTGTGGGGCTGAGGCGAGACCACTGTCTCATCATTTTGCCAGTTCTTACAGACCTTTGGTCACTCAACAGGGGGCAGTATTAAAATTAAAGTTCGAAGTATAAGTCTGCTTTCAGTTAGGCTCCCCTCAATTCAGTTCTGTCTGCCTTGTAGTTAATGGAACTTCTTCCTAGCTCCTATCACTCTTTTATCTGTCAGTCTTTGTAGTGCTGGTATGTTTTCATCATTTTGGCCTATGTAATAGCCTGGATGTCATTATGTGCGTTTTATCCCAGGAACTGTGCTTTGGATCAATTTTTTAACTTAGGGTAAATTTCATTGTTCAGGCCTGGCACCGTGGCTTGTGCCTGTAATCCCAGCACTCTGGAAGGTCAAGGCAGGAGGATTGCTTGGTCCCAGTAGTTCAAGACCAGCCTGGGCAACATGCTGAGACCCCCATCTCGACAAAAAAAAAAATTTTTTTTTTTTTGAGACAGTCTCTCTCTGTCACCCAGGCTGGAGTGTAGTGGCACAATCATGCCTCACTGCAACCTCTGCCTCCTAAGTTCAAGCAATTCCTGTGCTTCAGTCTCCTGAGTAACTAGGATTACAGGCATGTGCCACCACATCTGGCAAACTTTTACATTTTTAGTAAAGACAGGGTTTCACCCTGTTGTCACCCTGTTGGCCAGGCTGGTCTCTAACTCCCAACCTCAGATGATCCACCTGCCTCAGGCTGCCAAAGTGCTGGAATTCCAGGTGTGAGCCACCATGCCTGGTCCGAATTATTTTTAAAAGAATTAGCCAGGTGTGGTGGCATGTGCCTGCAGTCTCAGCTACTCAAGAGGCTGAGGTGGGAGAATAACTTTGAGCCTGGGAGGTTGAAGCTGTAGTCCAGCCTTGGCAACAGAATGAGATCCTGTCTCAAAAAAACATGCTGTTCAGACAGAATCTTGGCTTCACCAACAATTGGGCTTATATAAGACAATGTCTTTATAGATGAAGGATTCTATATAAATATAAAAATATGGAATTGGGCATCATGCACAGTGATCCTTTTCTTTAATTAAACAAGCAAAAATTCCACTGTTAACCAGGTATATACAACATACATACAGGCTTGAGCCAATTTGTATCTGAAACCTGAGTTTCAGTTCTGGCTCTTTGAACTCACTGTGTGACTTGAGGAAAGTTATTTAATCTCTCCCAGCTTTGGTTCTTTTTGTCTGTGAAATGCTTTTAAATGGTTGTAAAAGTTTTAAAATGCCGATCTTATTTTGCAGCTTACTTTTAACTATGTAAAAGTAAGACGGATTGATGGATCGATATGGGATAACGTGCATATAGTCATGTCCCGTAGACTGTGGTTGGTGGTGGATATATGATTTATTCATGGAACATTTCAAGTTTTCTATATGTTGGAAAATTTTTATAATGTTAGAAAAAATGCCTGTATTGCAGGGTTGTTAGGATTAGGCAATATAAAATATGAGACGTGTCTGGCATGTAATAAGGTGCTCAACAAATAGTGGTTGCTAAAAGTACTTCAGAGGAGAAATATGCTTTGTTTTTTTTTTTTTTTTTTGAGACAGAGTCTCACTCTGTCACCAGGCACTAGGCTGGAATGCAGTGGCGCGACCTCGGCTCACTGCAACCTCCGCCGCCCGGGTTCAAGCAATTCTCCTGCCTCAGCCTCCCAAGTAGCTGGGACTACAGGCACGCGCCACCACGCGCAGCTATTTTTTTTGTATTTTTAGTAGAGACGGGGTTTCACCACGTTGACCAGGATGGTCTCGATCTCTTGACCTCGTGATCCGCCCGCCTCGGCCTCCCAAAGTGCTGGGATTACAGGCGTGAGCCACCGCGCCCTGCCGAGAAATATGCTTTGTAACATCAATAACATGATAAAGCAATTTATGAAATGTTTAAAAGGACATCCCAATTTTACTGGTCTCCTTCAGTCCATAATAACTGCATCAGAATCTCTGGGATGTTGTACATGGGCTTAGCTTTTTATCTCTTTGGTCTTCCCATCTCCCCTTCTGTTCTTCTCTCTTTCCCTGGGTATTATAAAGTGCAGCCAGGGCTGAGAACCATTGATAGGAGGAGGAGAAGAGTGGTGGAGCCAGTAAAGGAGAAAGATCCTCCTCAACACCTTCCCAAGGTTTGGCATTGCATAAGACCCCAGAACCAGTTAGGGAAGCCCCAAGAATATAACCAAGATTGATTACCCATTCCTGCCCCAGCAGAAGTAGCTGTATCTACTTTTTCTTCTTCTTCTTCTTCTTTCTTCTTCTTCTTTCTTCCTTCTTCCTTCTCCTTCTCCTTCTTCTTCTTTTCTTCTTCTTCCTTCTTCCTTCTTCCTTCTTCTTCTTTCTTCTTTCTTCCTTCTTCCTTCTCCTTCTCCTTCTCCTTCTTTTTCTTTTCTTCTTCTTCCTTTTTTTTTTTTGAGACAGAGTTTTGCTCTTGTCACCCAGGCTGGAGTGCAGTGGCACCATCTTGGCTCACTGGAACCTCCGCCTCCCCGATTCAAGCAATTCTCCTGCCTCAGCCTCCTGAGTAGCTGGGACTACAGGTGCATGCCATCATGCTCAGCTAATTTTTGCCTTTTTTTTTTTTTTTTCTTTTTTGAGACAGAGTCTTGCTCTGTCGCCAGGCTGGAGTGCAGTGGTGCAATCTCGGCTCACTGCAACCTCCGCCTCCTGAGTTCAAGCGATTCCTCCACCTCAGCCTCCCGAGTAGCTGGGACCACAGGTGCGTGCCACCACACCTAGCTACTTTTTGTATTTTTAGTAGAGACGGGGTTTCACCATGTTGGCCAGGATGGTCTCAATCTCTTGACCTCGTGATCTGCCCACCTCGGCCTCCCAAAGTGCTGGGATTACAGGCATGAGCCACTGCACCCAGCCCACTCTTTATTAATAATGTTTAATGTCTGACTCCAAGGACTCCATCAAATTCATTTTGTATTCTCACTGCCTCTTAGCACAGTGCCTGCTACACACTAGGTTTCCAATAAATGTGTGAAGGTAGAAAGAAATAAGAAAGGAAAGGGTGACACAGGAAGAAAAACTGTGCCATAAAAATATTCATGGTCATACCAATTCTGGATATTAATCCGAAGAAAATAATAAACAGGAAGGAAAAAACACATAGTACAAAGGTTGTTTCATAGTGAATGTTAGCTATGGTAGCTGTCCCTATATTTTTACTGTATTTTTATTTATATGTAATAAAAATTGGCAGTAAGTTGTCCAGGAATAGGGGAGGAGTTAGATAAATATGAATACTTCCTGTATTATCATGTACCTATTAAAAACTAAAATAATGCAGGCCAATAAAGGTAAGGAAAAATACTTAATACATTTTAAAAAGCAGAAAAAAACTGTATAATTACAACTATTTATATATATGACAGAAACCTATAATATTATAGCAAATATTATAATCATAGCTATGTTACAGAAATAGCATTCTAGGTGATTTTTCCCATTTTCCTACTTTTTATAATGTTATTATATACATTTAATAATTAAACATTTTTGTAGTACAGCAAATGCCAAATGTAAAGGAAAATGGATACTTTCACAAACCTCTGGTAGGACTGTAAACTGGTTAGATCTTTCTGAAGGGCAATTTGGCAATATATATGAAGCAATTCCATTTTTAGAAAGGTTTCCTATGGAAATAATTAAGAATGCATGCAAAGATTTAGCTACAAGAATATTCCTCAAAATGTGAAATATAGTTGCAAATAGCAAGAAAATTAGATGTTTGTCTCCCTTACTTGCTGCATTAAATAAATAATGGTATGTATATATTAAAGGGTATTATGTAGCCCTTAACATGTGCTTAAACATTTAAGGTAATGTTTTAAGTAAAAAAAAGATTTTATAAAAGAGTACATAAATTATGATTACATTAAAAACGTGGTTTTGTGTGTGTGTGTGTGTGTGTGTGTATGCACGGAAGATGGTCTCAAAGAATATACACCAAGGTGTTAAACAAGCTTATCTTTATTCATCTTGCTTTGGTAATAAGAAAAAATTAATTAATTTTGTATAAACAGACTTATCAAGCCTCAAATCTACCCTAAGGTAAGTCACCGTTATATCAATATGCAACATGATAGTACAATTGTCGCTTGGTATCTGTAGGGGATCGGTTCCAGACTTCTCTTGGATACCAAAATCCAAGGATGCTAAGCCCTACAGTTGGCCCTGTGGAATCACACGCATGAACTCAGCCCTCCATATCCAAGGGTTCTGAGTCCTGAAAATACTGTCTTGTCCTGTCTTGTCTGTTTCTTTCTCTCCC